>AXCO02004145.1:0-21575 GCA_000473525.2 Anopheles melas | reverse complement strand
CCCCGATAGAGATAGATGCATAATGGGTAGCTTTTAACGATAAGCGGTAATTGAAAGGGTGTAGAATATGTCAGGGTTGGTAACAGCACTGCCAACACCAAACAGTTCTTGATTACTGATTGATAAGTAACGTGGATAAAGCCAACAACTCCATTTTGGAGCCTAGTGGTGACTCCTAGATTAACAAAAGAACTGCTGAGTACAAAGAAATAGTGGACGCTTCAGTTTGTGCATAAATCTGACGCGAAATGTGCCGATATAGATTAGCCATTAGAAAAGATATCGACCAGAAGTCTCATCGCCGCTTTAATCGATGAACCTACAATCCGATACGACGCGGTAATGTTTAGCGTTGTTTGCTCACGATATTATTAGCAGCGAACGGTGGGGTGTGGTGTGCTTCACATCCTGCTGGTGTAAACTGGAATGGAAGGGCCTTGTACTACACTAATCCAATTGCCTGATGTGTGTGTGTGTGTGTGTGTTGTCCATTTCGCTGTTGGCGAGAAACCCCATTACCCCGGGGGAGATATCCGGGGCACAGTACACGGGGTACAACTTTACTCACGATTCATTAACATCGACAACAGCGGGCTCGTACACTCCAATCACTTCCTCCAATAATATCCCTCCCTGGATGGGTACTTGTGCCGGCACTGGTGCGATAGTTGTAATGGTTACGGCTGTGCCATTCCGCTCGCGGGTGTAAGTTTTTATTTTACTACCGTCGATATTGACACACGCAAACCGAGGATGTTATATGCTTGGTGCACTCTCCGCCTGCGCTATCTTGCCCCTGTGGTTGATATGGTCGCAGTGACATTAGAAGCGTGATTTAGTCCAGCTTGGTGGCGAGGTTTCCGCTGGAAGGGGCACATTAAACAGTACGACTTCACGCGATGACAGTTACGCCTAATGACTTGGACTTGGATAGTTCACAGTGAGCGTTTATTAACAAGAAGAAATTGCTTTCTTTTGTGGTTTGCTCGCTCTGTAGTGTGGTCTGTGGTACTCAGAGTGACAAATGTTTCGTGTTTTGGAGACAATATGTTTGGGCTTCATAAAACTTTACGAATGTCCAGATGTCCTGGTAAACTGTTCTTTTAATTCTGGAGGAATTATTATTGCGATATCAAATATTATGTGAAAGATATTAACAGTTTTATTGAAGATGGCAATGTTCAAAGTCTTGTGCTGGCCGGAATTTCAAGATTTCTTCTACTACTGTGTACATTCGGGAATTTCATCTATTTTATCCTCGTGTTCTGCCCATTCCTATTTGGTTCATTGCACTCCGCCTCTTAACCGTTACATTTTTCTGCTCGAGAGTTGCAAATTGAACGCATAAATTCACCGACACCATCTCACCACCAGTGTTACCTAATGTAGTGTCAGTATCATCATCCCATTGCTCTATTGCAAAGCCCAACTCACCAACAGAGTAAGGGTAGTAGAGGTAACGGTATCGATTACAGTATACGCGCCGTTGTTGGTTGGCAATAATTGATTTAATCACTTGTTTGCTCATGCGCGCGCCACCTTCAGGTGACGACGGTGTGGGAAATGCCGTGGTCGACGGAGTTTGTTTAGTTGACCATTTAGCACCGGGGCGCGAGAGCAGCCGCGAGAGCAGTACGACGATGAAGCTGTCGGTTACCGCCGGGTACCAACCTGCGCCCCCCCCCAGTGAGGATTTGCTGTGGGTTTTGCGGTTTTTTACTGTCATTTGTATGTCCCTCAACCTCACCGAAGCTGCTGGATCTGAGGCGCGGCGGGTTTGGTCGATGTTGATTTGTTTGAGGTTTTTGTGTACACCGGGCGGTTGGATTAATTACCTCGAAAGCGCAACGTGCCGTGAGAAATGCTAACAGCTGAGCACCGATGGGCCGCAGGTGTACTTTAATGTGGAGCATTACCGTTCGTCGCGTTTGTGCCGGTTGGTGGATTTCTTTGTTTTCGTTGGAGGTTTGTGTGAGATTATCGTGAGGATAGGCTTACTGCTTCTGGCTTTGTTTGGGGGTACTGATTTGGAAATAAAAGCCAAGTAATACACCTTCTTCCTACTGTTCCTATTGCTTTTTCGAGTAAGAGAAACAATGTGAAGAAAATTCCTAACAAAAAGACAGGTGATCTAATATTAAATTCAGATCAACCGTTTTGTACATCCATGTCTGTGTCATGGAGGACACAAGCGACTGTTGTACGTGTGCTCCGGTGGGAATCGTTATGTTAACCGGCATCGACTTGACCTTATTGATGCGCCCGAGGCGATGTCTTTTCTTAGTCAAGTTACCTTTCCTTTAGCTTAGTGCCTTCTCTCGCCCTATAGCTACTGGTATCTTCCACACTTGACAAACGATAGATTGAGGTTTCGTTGTGTCAGTGTGTGCCCGAGAGCCGAGAACGATGGGAAGCGGGATGGTGAGAAAATTTAATTCAAATTCAATAGCGTTTACCTCAGCAAGAAGGCAAAAGCGAACTAAAACGACGGATCCTTCTAGACTTCCTGTCCGGAGCTCTAGCAAATCCGGTACGAACGAGTGACTAGTCTTCCAGCCTCTAGACGCCCAGCGACATTTATTTCCCACTTTTTTACGTGCTGCAACTTAGATTTCTAGCACTAGCATCATTTTTTTTTTATTTCTTGCGTTGTTAGTTTGCGGTTTCTGAAACCATTCCGAAGCGAAGTTAAAGATTTAAATTTGAAAGCTTGTTTGCCAAACACTTCACGGTTTGCCAGAAGCAATATATTCGTGTGGGTCTTTTTTATTGCGTTAGAAGGCGGTACTGCTATTTCCAAGCTTCTTGTTGTGTATGTCAGATTTGTGCGACAAGTTTTTGATACCAACTTTCTGCCGAAATATGCCCTTCTAGTGTTGTTGCTTACTCTCGTGTACATTATTCGATTGCATGAGCGTCCCAAAATTGAATCGTGTGAAAATGGGCCATTTCGTAGGCAAAGCCTAACGGCCGAGTGATTTGATTTAAGATCATCACAATCATGCATCAGTGGTTATTGTGTGTGCGTGTGTTTGCTTCAGAAATGATTCTATGAAAAACTAGCCTTCCTACTCTTCGAACCTCGTCCTCTAGTATGAATGATTTGAGAAAACCCCATTATCCGGGGCCCGAATATCATGATCCAGCAAAAGGCGTTCTAAAGTGCTTCCCCGTACCTTCCCATGCGCCCCAAAAAGGCACCGAAACACACGGCAGGGTTGCGCTTTAGCAAATTATGCGAGATGAATCAGCCTTTTTGAAAGATTGTGCTTGGAAGCGGGTGAAAAAAAAATGGCACAACCTTGCCACCGTAATGTCAGGTGGCTGGGGCAAAAGGGGCACCAGTTTTTTGTTGGGTTTCGGTACAACACGAAATATGGATATGATGGTGTGTATGGCGCACAAAATTGTTGGGGCCGGTCACGCAACTCATCGAAACTCGGTGGAACGTTGGGCACAACACCGGGAGGCATTCGATCAAGGTTAATGCGTTTTGTATGGTCTCGTAGGTGTTCCGGTTTTGGAAGGCATCATAGGCATCTCACGGACCTGCTCCCAAAATCCGGGAAGACCTGACGGTGATATTGGTCGACCGGGGCTTGGTTGTTTGACCAGGCCGTATGTGCTGGCGTTTCCATGTTTCGCCGAGAATAGATTCTGCAGTGGTGTGTACATGTTGCTGGAGATGACTGTTTCGCTCGAAACGATAGTGTGTATGAGGGGGCGCAGGTGGTTATGGTGAATTAGCCTCACAGAACTGTCTGCTCAGCTATCGTGTCCGGTGTTTCGGACGGCATGACATGGTTGTGTTTGGTCAGCCGTGTCCGCATTCGTCCTCAACCAACTAGTTGATCTTCCTCAGTGTGTGTATGTGGCGCACATTGTCTGGAATTGATTGAAAAATGAAGATGTCGGTCATTGCGAAAAGCCGAAAACTATCTGTTTTGTAGCATCTTGAGAGAAGGTCCCAACCGATTTGGGTTCCAAAATTAGGGGTCCGGATTTGTTTGAGTAACCCGTCTGATGAGGATGGTAGATTTTGCAAGGATTCTTTTTCCGCTTTTCTACCCAAAAACCAATGACTCGATACCGACTGTGAAAGTGGATCAAACGATTCCCATTTGACCCGCCTTCTTCTCGGTCGCTTTGATCCGGATCCAGAGCCGGCAGTCAATGGCGCTCCGCCTCAATGGTCACAAGCCATATTTTCCACCAAATCGCAACCCATTTCCAACGTCCAACAATAGAGGGGATCCGGATTAGGTTATCGTCTTCGGTGTTCGGTGTCTGTTTACTGTGCGTGTTCTGGTCCACAATAAAGTGGAGAAGGTTAGAGTCGTCCGGTTTGAAGGGGAGCAGGGACCATTAAACGAAGTCAACACCGTCCAACACAACACCCGCTAGCACACACAGGAGCGCAGCAAATGGTGGACTATTGTCGTTGTATGTTTACTCTTTCACTTCGTTGTTGAGCTCCACACGTGCGCTCCCTTTAGGTTGGTGGGTATATCAGGGCGGAGAGATGCCGTTAATGCTGCCCATTCGGTGCTGGGGTCAAAACCGGTAGGGCAAATATTTACCGAAAGCTATACAGAGTGGAAAGCAAGGCGACACCAACGCTCAGCATAAATCATGCACTCACTCGCTAGGTGTGTATCAACCCTTTTTTCCCTTTGCGCTTTGTGTCCTTTTGGAGCACGTGTTACCGTTGTTCAGGTTCTCTTGTGAGTGTATGAGCCTCCGGTGCGTTGGAAGGATTTTTGGAGCTGCTGAGTCTCCCACTTGAGCAAACACAATCTAACGTTTGCTGACGGGCTTTATAGGTTGGTCGGTGAAACCGGATCTTTGGAAGTAATATCGTATCCTCTCACTCCCGCATTTGAAATTTTCAAGGATCATGTTAATGTTCGATGTGGAATCGGGCGATTATTTGCCGTGTATCTTGTCGATTCCTATGCGCAACTGATACTGCACTGACTTTCGGTGGAATTGGCTTTAATCGACCGATTTTTCCACCAACATGTCAGAACGCGCGTTCAAAGGATACACTTGGCTCTTTGGAAGTGCATATGCGCGCAGTTCCAATGGATCGTATTACTTCCGTCAGAAATTGTATCTGAACACGACGGGCGCATACACGTCTCGGCCGTAATTAAAACCGTCCTCTTGCCTAGAGAGTTGTGTGGTATAATTAGAAACGCAAGATTAAACCTCTTCATCTGCAGAGGAGTGCGGCGGGGGATGTACGGCAAGAACCAGGGAATGGAATCCTTCAACTCCAAACTCCAAACACTGTGGGTCTTATCATTATGTTGCGGATTAATTGGTTTTGTTAAATCTTGTGGAATGTTGTCCGCTGTCTGCCCGGTCGTTCGGTCGTTCGGTCGTTCGGTCGATGATCGTGTCTGGGCACTCACGATGGCAAATGGTGAAAGTTTGCTGTGTGTGTGTGTGTGTTTGGTGCGTCGATGGAAATGGAGTGTTTTGCGCTGCTAATGGTGCCTGGCAGTGAGACTAATCGCTGCAGACAACGGCCGAACGGCGAAGGTAATGATCGGCTTCGGCATCAGGGCGACGCCCCGACGATGCGAAATTGGCGCGAATGTGGCAGTGTACGGGATATTTGATACAAGTCTAGAATGCATTGTTGAAGCTATCAAGTTAGAAATGTTAAAGTGTGTTTTGATGTTTAATGATTCATCCGATGGATGTTATTGGACCAATTGGATGAGATTTTGGGGCAAAGATACACCGTAGGTCATCAATCTCTTGGGAACGCTAGGTTGACTTGTGTGCTTGACAGAGGCTATAGAGTATTCTTGAGTTTTCAATATGCTATTCGAGTATTATTATTGGATTGAATTCAATTTTGCCGAGATATATATGTCCCCAAATAAAGATTCCATCTAATTCATTACATGCTTCTAGAACTCGAATCTAGAATCTTGTGATGAATTGAACTTAAATCGAAAACATTATGAAGAACTGTTAGATCTTCCCATCTGTCTGGGAGTTTTATTAAATCAATATGGCGAGGACGATCGATAGCATCGCTTTGAATCAAATACATCCACCCAGAACGAAGATCCGAAACTGGTTTCGGAATGCTCTCGTGTTCAATCGTAAATTATATCCCTATCATTCAACCTGCAACCAATCATCAAGCGTGATCGAATTTCCCCATCACGTACACGCTGTATAGAATTCAACTACAAACACATCCACATACACACACACGGGGATGTGTACTGTCCAGTAAATCCAATTCCGAGACCTCCCATCTAGGTTCTGGTCAAACAAACGCCGAAGTAACCACACGCCCGCTTGGATCTGTAAGGAACATGCGATGCTCACTCGGAGGACACCCGTGGGACACACCTAGCAGCAGCAGCAGCAGCAGCAGCAGCAGCAGCAGTGTTAGGGTGTCAGGTTTGGCGAAACTGTGGTTTGGTCCGGCCCCGGAACCGGAAGAACATACACAAACACTGACTGGTTGGAGTTTTCGGACGTTGTGTGAAGCGGAACCGCCAACGCTTGTAATGGTTTTGGTTTTTGGTTTTGGTGTTGGTGTTGCATGCAGCTGGAAGATGCACTTTTCGGAGAACGTAGCGTTTCGGTGACTGGCCGCGACTGGGACAGGGGGCGTAGGTGCTATCGTCGTCAGCGTTTGTGAAGGATGCAATTAACTTCCATGCATGCTGGCGGACTGGACCACACCGATGCTTTATCGGACGTGAACGCTTGATGGGAGGGGCAGTAACTTACGTGACTCGCAGGCTCGTCGTTCTCGAGCTTCTTCTCCGTGTCATCTTCATGCGCTTGGAACGCGCTTTGATGGTATTGACGGTTTGTTACGGTTCACTACACACCGCCACGGTTGCGAGCGATCGGTTTCATGTGGTGTGGGAAGATTCCATTTCGAGCATGAAAGCATCAGATGTGGAGGAAGAAGGCTTTCGCTAGACTCCTTGCAGCGCTACAAGCGAAATGCACCTTAACCTTACTGTGTGACGAAGAGTCATGAATCTGAATATGTGATCCGTGACGTTTGGTGTGTGGTGTGCACAAGTGTGATTGTTGCCAATAACCGCGATGAATTTGATTAGGGAAATATCTCACCGAAATTTCCTCGTAGTATGTCTTCGGAAGCCGTCTGGATGGATCCCAAGAATTCAAAGGTCCTGCTAGTCGGGGCTTGGCATTTTGGGTCGTTTAAAGCCTAACATAAAGCGAATTGTTGCAAGCTTTAGGCATTACAACTGCAAACGGTTACAGGTCGGGAGTGTGATAAATGAATGCTCGTTCGTTTTAATAAGTTTCAGAAATCTCCCAGTCCTTTATGAGCAATGTTGAAAAAAGAATAAAGTTTTCTTCGTGTCCAATATTTCTTCCTCAACTCCCAAAATGAAACTGTGTCAAATTATCATCGTCAGGAATGCCTTTTTTACCTCCGAACACGACGTTAGACTTCCGCTTTTTCGTCTTTCCGCGTCGTTCCCGAGAGTCGATTATTTGTCATCCTTCCTGGCCCAACAGGAACTTTGCCTCTCCCACCCGCTCTCAAAACTGTTTAATCACAAAGAATGTCGTCTTTCACACTCAGTTAAAGGGCGAGCACCGGTGGTTTGCTTACGCGTTTGTTGCCGCCCATCGTCCGCAAACTTCTGACGCGCGCGCGCGTGCGATGGCTTTGGTGGCAGCTAATTGCCTATATCATTATTTAGCAATTACGTGAAACGCACTCGACGACGGAGCGCTTGGGTTGGGTAGGAAGGGCACCGAATGGCACAACATTATGTTTCAATCAAAAGCGCGAGACCATGTTTCGGGTTCTTTGATGCTCGTGGCAAAGAAAATGGCGCTTTTGCGGTTCATTTTATTGGACGCGGCGCATTAAATCAAACGACCGCTTTGTCAACTGCGTGTACGTACGCACAAAAGGTAAAGCTCCATCGATCATGTTTGCTGTAAAGCTCATCGATCATCCCGTTTCGGTTCTGTGCCTTCTGGAGCTTGTTGTGTTCGCGGTAGAGTTTACGGTTGGATTACAGGTACAATAAAAAGGCTTAGTGTTTGGAAAATCAGATTCACAATTTATTTTACGTAATCTTATCAGACACGTTGCCTCTTGTATGTTTAGAGCAGCACCGAGGAGTTGGGTTGAACGCAAAAAGAAGATACAGAACAGTTTAAAATATTCTTCATTCCTTTGGACGAAACCATTTTACACTTGTTCCCGCTCAAAACGGGAATAAAACGTTTTCACACTTTCCAAGAATTAATGTGTTTGAAATAAGCCTTTTTTTCCTGAAGTGTGTGTGCTTAAATGCTGCAGCCTGCCTGGGCAAAACACTTTAGAGAGCAGGCCGTTCGTGGAAAGCTAAGGACACAACGGGTAAAAGAACACGTTTTCCCATTTAATTCAATAGACACGAGGAAAATGCAATCGCTCGTTTCACACGCACGCACGTGGAATGGTTCTCAACCCCCTTCTCTCTACTTCATTTTTGCCACTGATCGAACGGTTCCACACAAACAAGAGAAAATGGCGCAACAGCGTGGCTTTTCCGGGAAACGAGGAAAAGCGAAAAGAAGAAAAGGTTGCAGCAGGCCAGATATCGAGCAAAGCAGGCAAACAAGCATCGTGCGAAATGGGAATCAACGACGGGCAAGTGTACGTTCTTCTTTCTTTGTGCCGTGGCAGCTAATCCTTCGGTGGACCCCGGGCCTTCCGGTTTCTGTGGGGGTGGGAGAGCTTTTTCCCCTCTGCGTTTCGGGTTCTAATCCTGCCCGACGGCGGTAGCCGTGTTCATTTCAACGTACGAATATCGATAAAGAACCGTTCACGTTCATGATGTGAGCGTCGTACAAGGAGGAAGGGGTTGTGCTGGTGTGGCGGTGAAAAGTGAACTTAATCTACCCGGAATGGTTAGTGCTGCATGTAACATGATTACAGTGGCTTTTTTTCCTTTCCTTTACCCGACCATTTTGAATTTTGGAACACGAAAATGGGAAGAAAAGCCGGAAGGTACGGCACAACTTAGCCAACAACAACTCGGGCATTGTCGGACGTTCTTAAGCCCCCCAACGCCCCTAAACCAGGGAGCGATTTTATTTAAGAACCAAATTTACCGCACACGATAGTGCGAGAGGCTTACCGGAACTATTGATTCCGGGGGGGTGGAGTTTTTCTTTTTTTTTTGCCAAGCTGCCCACTTTTTGTGATTTTTTGGAAAATGCTTTTAGTTCTGTGGCAGTGTACAAGTGTTGAATGGAAAGGAAATTAAGCTTTTAAGAGAGCTAAATTTCCGTTTTTGTGGGTAGTTTCTCAAATGCTGTTTTGCTTATAAATCCACTTGAGATGTTTCCTTTCGTAGATTCTAAATTTTGCATTTTTTCAGCTCAATTTTCCAGCCTTAACGACAGTTCGTTGTGTTGACAAATGCTGCTCAAGCCTCCGTTATCGTGCAAAACGATCGACTGGTTGCCCTTTTCCCGCAGCCTTCTGTCAGCTCACTTCCGTTTAATCCACTCAATCACGTCAATCATCTTTCCGTTCGGCGCGGGCGCGTGAACGCCTAATGAGCCACAAGCATGAGAAGCAGCTGTTGTGTTTCGGCCGCTGTGGTGTGGTGCTTTTTTTGCAGCCGCTTGTTATTTTGCGAAGTGGATGGGCCTACGGAGAAGTTCCTTAAAAAAAATGTCACGAATTGCCTCTCAAGCGAGTAGCAGCAGCAGCAGCAGTCGTGCACTGTTTTGTTGGAAACGATAAGAAAATTTGGTTTCTTGCGACTGGGAAATCGATTTTCGGTTGAAATTTGAGCAAGTAGCACAAGTGGATTTATTATCTGGTGAAAAATTGTGCTGACTGTGTAGCAGCGAAAAATAGCGAATCAATCTCGATAAGGAGCTTATTTTAGTTGGAAGCGAAGGGAAATTTTAGCAGGAGGTTGATCAATTTTAAATCAAATATTTGAATATTTGCGTTCATTCGCAACAGAGTCTATAACTGCTACAAAAATAAAATGTGTATTTTTTGCCCTTGTTAAATTCAACCAGTTGAAAAAAATAACAGAAAATTTCCCCTTTTTTATGACACAATAAAACAAAACCGATCGATCACGGCAGGGCGACCTGCGATTAGTTGGTTGGTACCTTGATGCAAAAATGAAGCTTTCAATTTTATGTTTTGCCAACCGTCTGAAAAAATGATTCAAATCGTGTGCCGTCTAGCAGTGCCGGTTAGACACGAAAATGCAGACAAACCGAGCACACAAACACGCACCTGGAGAAATGTGGTCAGTTGAGTGGAAAATGAAACATGAAAGTGCAGAACGTGTGTGTGTGTGTGTGTGTGTGTGTGGTGTGCGCCTCCTGTGTACAACGCTTGTCTAGGTACTGAAACGAACGTAACGAATCCCAACCCAACATCGAATCAATGCGCTCGATCGTTGGTCTCGGAGTTTTTTTTTCTAACCCAGAGAACATGGCACCACCGTTTGATGGATTTCATCAAAGAAAATCGAACTGTACGTGTGGTGGGGCTGAATGAGAAAAGTAGAACTGGATTGTTGACACAAGCACGTTTCGTTTCTGATCGTTTGAGCATAATGAGTTTCAAACCGGGGAGGATACGTTGTACAGTACGTATGGCACACATCGCTCCCACACACACACACACACACACACACACACGCGCGCACACACACACACACAGCTTGTTTGTTTTAGCTTCCACCGTCCAGGTTGGAGAGAAAAAAGGGCTTCAATCTTCATAAAATTAAAATTCGATTGCGTAAAACAGAAGGGTTTTGGCAGCAAGCCCCCCTCCCCCTGTCTTCTTAAACAGGCTCTGATCGTATCTTTCGAGGATGAAAAACATGTTTCAAGAAATGTCTTTTTGCTTGCCGGTAAAAGCGAAGGTAAATTTGCAGATAAAAATAGAGCTTGATTGGAAATAGAAGGGAGAAAAAAGGTTGAAATTTGAAGATGAAAACAAAAAAAAATGGGAGCAACTTTAATTGAATATTCGTCGCAAATGAAACAATGAGAATTTGATGAAACACGATTGTTAGCAATAGTTGGTGTTCTTGATGGTATCGATGGAATGCTCGGAAAAGTGCAAACGAGACTACTTTTTTTTCCCTTGCAGGATTCCTTTAGAACTTCTCCCTTGACATCATTTCCCTTGCTGTGAGGATATTCCGTATCAGTATTGGGAAATGCGATGCATCGTTCTTGCCCCGTCATGTCAGCTCAACACACAATAAAACGAGAAGGTGATCGGATTCGTGCTGGAAAATACAACCCCGGACAGGTGTGAAGAGGGAGCAAAGCAGACGACGAACCCCGACGCCTTCTTATCGCCTTCCGTTTGATGGATGAGCAGCACAGTTGAGTGTGTCCTTACGACACACGATTGCTGAATAAAAATAGAGACGATACGGTTTTCGGTACGCTGGAGTGTCTCTTTTTTGCTCCCTTGGAGTAAACCTCTCACGTACAGCACGACGACGACGACGACAAGCGTTGTGTAAAAGGGAAAGGTTCTCGTCTATGCATTTCCCGCTGAAAGGCTTCGCACGATTGATGGGTGTACATGCCGTCGGTGAAAGGTTAGGATGCATGCATATGCGCGCTGGCGACACATACGCCCCCGGAAACCATTACGATTGAGTTTGAGAGGTGTGTTGTTTGGTGAAACGAATATAGCGCTGTTTGACACAAATTTGATTTGTTACGTGTGCGTGCGTCCATCGTCGATATGCGATGATGTCTTGCTCGATTGCAGAACGCCTTCGTTGAATCGCGTGCAGCTTTGCGTGAACAGCATTTATCCTGTGTTGTGAAGAATACACTCCAAGGATCCGGATATCCTGCGGCCGAAGCCTGGGTACGTAATCAAGGTATTAACTCATCCTTGACAGTAAAAAAAAAGCAAAGCGCTCGCTCTGGTTTGCTCTATTATTGTCACGCTTGTCCCAACGTGCCGAAAGCGCTCAAGGGATACTTTATTCCACCATCTTTGCTTTATGGTGGAGTCGTTCTTTTTTCTTCTCTTCAATCTCTACCACCCATAAGTAAGATGAAAAACGGTTGCATGATACAAAAAAAAAAAAACACAACTCGCACAAAGCGCGCACAGCAAGAGATCACAGGACGTCGCTTGGATGGAAAGAGGAAAAGGAAAAAGGATATTGCACATACACACTAGTTGAAAGAAACTAGGACAAAACACGGGCTTCTGGTCTGCCCACCGCGCAATGAATCTAGATTTGCTAATGGATTTTTTCTCTCATTTTCTTTTTCCTCTCTTCTCTTTTTTCTCTCGCTCTCTCCGCGAACCAGGTATGTATTGTTTGTCGCCTTGTGGATCTTGATCGTCGTACGTCGCGGTGCGGGCTTTTGTGACACGACGAGGTCCGTTTCATCTACCGGATGGACAGCGGCTTTGGACGGTAGTAATGCCAGGAAGTAGGCGCACATGTCTCGCTACTACAGGACACACATCCGCCGGTCGAGCGTGTCCCTTTTTTTGGTCTGTATAGTTATGCGCAAGTAGCACACATCACCCACAGCACAACAAGAGGAGGGAGGTTTGATGTAGAGTTGTTCTTGTCTCTTCATCAAGAAGATACCTGGTTCTGGGACGGTGGAGGTTGTTTATTTTTTGGTTTGGAGGCTTGTACTTCTACCTTAAGCAACCATGCGTCTCCACGGCGAATTGGATCGCCATTTTTTTTGTCTTCCTCTATTGCATGTCTGCGTACAGCTCGATCCGTCCGAAAGCTGGATTGGAATGAATGAGTTGTAATAATATATCCCAGGGCATGGGCAGCCGGTCGACCAAACGTGTGTTGCGTGCGGGGGACGTTCGAAACGAGTTTCCGGTTTCCGGTGCGTGCTTTCCGGTTCGCAGGCTAACACACCACGCAAGGATGAAAAACTCCTCCACCAGCAAGGCGAAAGAGCCCCACCCTCAAGAAAAAGAGGCAAGCGAAAGGAAATGAAATACAGTTCGGGGACGGGATCCAATAAATAAAAACATACCATCAGTAGGTAGGGAAGGGGGGGTAGTAGAGCAGGAATTGCTCCACAATCGCTTTTTCCCCCGTTCACGCTGTGAAAACTGCGTTTAGTGCAAGGGAAGTCATGTGGTTCTTTGGGATCGTAGAGGAAGGCTGTGGTCGGCGGTGAAACATTTCTTACGACTGTACGGAGCAAAAAGCAAAAGGGAAACCAAAAGCTAAAAATATATTATCCACCAAAACTTGCTCGACCGATCGAAAATCGTTGTTCGATTACGGTTTGATTAATTTCTTTGCATGAGGAGGCCCCGGAGGAAGTGGACCAAACACAGGTACTGTGTGCCTCTGTGTGTGTGTGTGTGTGTTTCTGTGATTTGATCCATAACAAAGAACCTACAAATTGTAGCTAGTTGTGGCTCTTGATACATTTTCCCAAACCCTCACAGCTCCATGTAGCGCTTTCGTCGTGTGTTTCGAGTGGCAAGAGAAGCCTTTTGATTAATTGATGGTTGGCACTTCCGGGTGGGCCAGATACACGCCCGGTTTGGTCGTTCTTGCTAGTTTTTGCTATGTGCCAGTAAAGTGTTTAATTTTGTTTTTCCTTTTTGATGTTGAATACTACACGCAAAGTGCGTTTGTGTGTGATGAAGGTTTTTTTTGCTCATCATGACCCCGGCGGGTCGTGTACCACTGATTGGACAATTTCAGAATGCCAAGCTCTTGCGATGACATGTCCTAGCCTTGTTGGTAATAAGTGTGGTTTTGATTTCCCTCTTGTTTTTTTTGCCTTTTCGACGCTAGACAGCTCTCAGTCGGGCAGAACAGCGCAAAATGGCAACTAAGTAGCAATGCGCCGGTCAGGGAACTCCATCACCTGGATCGTTTCTTTTTTCACCGCCCCCCGGTTAGTTACAGCATGGCGCCCTCGGTGGACATATCCAAAAGATGTAGGTAGTAGCAGTGAAGGTGGTTGTAATTTATTTAGGATTCTATTTGGGTTTGGTGTGTTGTTGTCTTTTTCCTTGCCCTATCCCTATGGTACTCCGCATGCAGCCAAGCGAACTTCAATCATTGTGCGCTGACGTTGCCATGTGCCGGCGTGTCGTCCGGGGCTTTCGGAAGGATACGATGGATGGGATCGAAATAAATGAGGTTATATTTGTACTCTCCCCCTGTGAGTGCGAGTTGACTGGGCAGGGGGGAGAAAGAGGGTCAAAAAGTCGATGGTGTACAGTACAGCGACGACTGACTGTAGGCCGTTAATAAGACACATCGTGTGTCTGTCTGCAGGCATTAATAAATAATTTGTTGTTTTAAGTGGAGTCATCCTTTTAGAACACGTCCATTGACACAAGTTTGCTCTGAGTTAGTTAAGTTTCGATGATATATTTCAAGATAATGACAAAATTGTACTAAAAACCCGAAAATTCATAAATTTTCATGTTGTATCCTGGTCATGGCACCAAAAATGCTCTTAATAGATCCTAAGCTATTGGAGGCTGATTTTTTTCTTTGAAAAAAACATTCATATCGCTCGTTAGATCCGTATGATGTAACACTTTTCTAGCAATTAAAATTAATACCCGTTCTCATATCGCTCCGGTGAACTGGTTGATAATTTGTGATGCAAATTTATTCACTCGAATTCACTCGTTCGCCATGTGAGTCAATAGCCGATACCGGTTATCCGTTTTGGGGCAAACTAGTCAACGGCAAACGATCGTTTGGGGACATACATAAATTAAAATTGCGTTTCGTAATGATGTAGAGAACGTACCAAAGCCAACACCACCGCACGAAGCTCGGTTAATGAGAAGCGCTTCATTCAAACCCACAACATCGTTTAGTTTTTCGATCAGTCGGATCGCCCACAAGTATATGGAGACATTTGCGTTTTATCGCGTCCGACAAGCGTGGCCGTAAAATTATGAAGGCACGAAAAACTATGTTTCTCTATCGGATTCCCCCTGTGTGTATGCTTGGAATGATAGGTTTGTGCTGCACGAACAGAAGAACCGGCTGCTATCTGTACGAAGTTTACTGAGCAGAGCTTTGCAGATGGTGGAATGCTGGTGGCACAGGTTGTGCAGATGGTTCTGAGATACAGTTGGTTCACTCTCTCTCTCTCTCTATCTCGACGGTTCGCTACGTGACGGATAGCGCAGCAAAAGATGAGATATAAATTAGTTATGATTTGATTTGTTGTTTCTCGTTTTCAACTTCCTTTTCGTTGGTTGTTGTTATTCCTTTTCTTCTAGATTTTTTTCCCTAGCTTTGTTTTCACGTTCTCGACCGCTAGATCGGTCTCTGTCCACCTCGGTCGGTGGCGTGAAATTGACGAGGGGAATGTACTGCTTATAACCGAACAGGCGAATAGTGCAAGGATGGATGCGAACCGAATATTGGGGAATGGCAGAATGCTCGGTTAATCAGAAACAACCGTCCAGAATATGAAATGAAATCTCTCGCCTGCCATCCCCCATCACACTCGCGGGCGTCGAAATTTAAGGCTCTGTGCGTCCGTTAAGCGGGCGAACTAGTTTCTAGCCGACGAGCGAACGTACGACGGTGCGCGGGATAGAATATAAATTGAAACATTAGCGCCCGCGTCCAGAGGCCTTTATGTGATGGCGTAGGTAAATCCAGAACTCCAGCATGGTGAAAACCAGGCGTCGCTCGTGGGGTCCGGGTCGTACAGAAGAAGAATTTATAATAATGGTGTAGCAATATAGTCATCGGTAATGTCGCTTAATGGGAGTTAATGTGACTCGGAACGGGCTTCTTAGCGGGGTGCGATATGTTTGCGGTATGATTTGTGTGTGTGTGGATTTGTTTGCTAAAAGGGGGCGATTATTATGTGCAAAGGATTACATGAAAAGCTGCACAAACCGACAAAAGGGATTGATTCGGCCATTTGGAGGGGCGGTATAGGAGAATTTGATTTGGTTATACTATTGTAGATTAACAGGGTGTTATCTTCAATATTTTGGGATTAAAAAAGGGATCAGATTGATATGAAGTTTGAGACATTCCTTCGTAGATAGGTGTAGATAGCTTTGATAAGGGATAAGATCAATAATACTCTATTCTCATATTTCTGAGTTTTTGTTTTGGATTCCATATTTCAAAAGTCGTGAAATAGCAAGATTTTGTAAAAGCAAAGCACAGAAAGGAACGAAATGATTATCAACTTTGCATGCTGATTTAAGCTCTCCATTACGTTGCAGCTTTCTCGCACCTTTAGTAAGGCGGTTTGCGTGTGATAAGACGAAGTCTGCGAGCTTTGGAATGTACCGTGTGCTGTGCTATTATTCCTCCATTTTCCGTCGCTGTATTACCTGCTGGTAATCAGAAAAAAAGATGGCTGAAAGCTTCCTAGTTTGATGGTCGGTAGAATACTTGTGTTGAAGCAACGTCCACGAAGCAGTAGCGTTCGAGGAGCAGGAAACTTCCATATGATTCTTGCGGGGCACATGGGCATGAAGAAAGAAGTACGTCGTCGTAGGTACTGCAACGCAATCGCAGAGGACAGTAGGCAAATGCGCGTTGCCGTTGACCTTCTCTACGCTTGCGGTACTGTTGGTGGGGTGTGTACCATCATGAAGGAGCTGCTGCTGCTGCTGCTTATAAAGCCGTGAACGATGCTATCTGGAAGCGCAAGGTTGGTGAAGGAGAGGGATTAACATCGTTCGCTGCATTGGCGGAAGTAGAATGCATTTGTTGTGTGTGTGCGCGCGCCATCAAAGCGAGAAGGGAGGCGAAGCCATCCTGCTTGCTGTAAAGTGATGTGTTTGGCGCAGGAACGGTTTTCCCCTGCAAGCCCAGAAGCGACTGGGCGGGCGAAGCTTTTGCCTTCCAAAGGCGAGCTTGGGGCGGCAGGGTGTGTCGACAAGGTGATTGGGGAAGTATGGCCGTTGTGTTATGTCGTTGAGCTTGAGGTTATGTTTGCAAAGTAGAAGAAGAAGAGGAGAAAAAGGCAAAACGGGTGGTGATACCTTTGGAATGGGACGGTACGACCAGACAGTGCAAACATCCGCCAGCGCCACTCGCTTTCTCAAAACCGGGGCATAGTCGTCCTGGTGGTTGCATTGAAAAGGATTCTTTCTTCTCCTCTGGCTTATAGTGGAGGGTGGGATTTTCTAGAGTCGTTGTTTTTCCTGCTGCTGCTGTGATGCTGTTGTTCGCTAGTTAAAAATGGGAAGATTGCAGAACACCCTAGCAGAAGGAAGAAAGCATTAGCATCGACATTTTGCCACGGTGCTGGTGCGGAGAGACGATGTTGCTTTATTTGCTAGTGTGTTTTTGTTGTCTATAAACGATGGAGGTGCACCGTGGGAAAAGGTACAAGTTTGTGAGTATCATGTGCACTAAATTCTTGAAAATTACCAGAGACAAACTAAATAAAGTAAAACATATCTATTATTGTAAGGTTTATAACATAATGAAAATCAATGCTGGAAAAGCATTCTTTAAAAGAATTGGGTTTAGCTACTGTTTTTAAATTAGATTAAATGTCCATCTATGTCTATTGAGCTTTCCCACTGTGCAAATCCACACAGCGGCCGTGCTTTGATTGCAAGGAAACATGGCTTTTAATGCGAACAACAGCATAGGATACGCCGGGCTTTTCATCGCTTGGCAGTGGTTCTAAATCTAAATGGACACGACGAAATGGCGTTTGTCCAGCGGATATTGTAGATTAACAGGGTTTTCATCGCTTGGCAGTGGTTCTAAATCTAAATGGACACGACGAAATGGCGTTTGTCCAGCGGAAGGATCCGCATTTCCACTCATGGTCCTCCGCTTCCTTTTCCCTCGAGGCGGATGCAATCTTTCTTGTGTTTTTTAATTCGCTGTAGAAACTAATTCCACTACACACACATACACGTGTTGGCAGTTATAGGGATGTTTTACGTGGACAAAAAGCAGCCCGCGCGTTGTTTCTTCCCCGAACTCCATGCGAACCGAAAACTATTACACATTCTTGTGCACGGTGCGCCACTGTGCAATCCCATCTCAACGCCATCGGACCGCGAATAATCGGATGTGTACTGTGCAGTATTAATGAGGCCGGGTTTATGAATTTCCTTCCAGGGCCCGTTTGATGATCCTGCCCTGCGTCTCAGGTGCATTGCTCAGGGGTGTTGTACGCCAGCGAACGCAAGAGAGGAGGGAACGTTTTTCCACCATCCACGTGCGAGAAATGATTTTGTTTTATTTCACCTCCCTTTCCCGCACCCATTTCACTGGCACACTCCTCTCTGACTGCTCCACATCGGTTGATGGTTGAGGCATTTCGTTTGCGATTTCGTTTCGTTTTTTGGTGTGTGTGTGTGTGTGTGTAACCGTTGGAGGGTACTTACTTTTTTATGGGAAACCCATTTTCACCTTTCGTACGAGGCACTTCGTTTTGGCTCACCATTACCCTTAGACACACACACACACAGCCTCACACATCCGTGTGAGTTTAATTTTTGATGAGTCGACGAGTGCGGCACGTGGAACAAAAAACTGAAACTTCCTTCATGCCACGTGCGACGGATGTGTAGAAAGATGTGTGTGTGTGCGAGCACTTTTTTTTCGTTTTCGTTGTTTCCTTTTCCTGACGTGCCGACACAGCACATTTGCCCAGGCTTCATGCATAATGAAGATGTCCACCACCACCACGCTACCATTCTACCGGGTCGACCGTTTTGCAAACCGTCTGTTTTGAAATTGCGGCAAAGAGTGGTTTGCCCCCCGAAATAGACTCAAAAATTGTACGACGATAATGTCTTTAGCAGTGGAATAATGTTTTCGTTTGGGGGAGCTCTGTTTTTTTCTCGGTTAGCTGTGTGCATGATAGATTAAAACGGTAACGAAATTAAGATCCTACTCGTAAAGTTTTGCTCGTTCCAAATAGGCCCACAACGACTAGAGTATATGGTATGAGCGACACAGCAGAGCGCGGGGATGGTGCATTAAAAATTTGCATTCTAATGGTTCCTGTGGGTCTTATAAGAACTTCTCTAGTGGATTTCTACTACTCTTGTGTGTGTGTGTGTGTGTGTGTGTGTGTGTGTGTGTGTGTGTGTGTGTGTGTTTGTGGGATTCGATTGCCTTTCCCTGTTTTAGAGGGTTGAAGTTACAGTGGTAGACAAGGTAATGTTGGTATTGGACGGATGGGCAAGTCAGTCAGTCAAGTCAGAAATGTCGGTGTATTGAGACATTAACTTTGGAACTTATTCAGGCAAGAGTAATTGAATCTTTGATGATGAACATATGAGAAAACAGATACTTAATATTTGAAATTGATGTACTGCCTTCTTTAAAAATTAGCATTTTGAATATGTCCTGCTACTGCTATAATATGAGGGATTCGAACGCACGACCTGTTGTGTTGTGGACTTGCAGTGTTGTCACATCACCATTTCGCATCTCACTTTGTAGCAGGTTAAAAGGGGTACATGTTGTAGCGATCAATAACAAAAACCATACCAGCGAATTGATTATTTCATCCACAGATCTTCTTACTATTGGTTTTAAGTTTCAATTTCGATATTCCTTGGAACTCTTTTGAAATTGTCAATTTTCACGACAACTTTGAAATGCTAACGCAACATGATACGGTTAGTATTGTTTCCTCACTAATTAGGCGTGTGCCAGTCGTAATTCAAAGTCCACACTAATGGCGGATCAAATATGTAATGTGCAAACATACGTCTGCCCATAGTGGAGAAATTGGATCGTTTCGCTCGCAAATTACCGCAATTAAGCTATCGTACAACGTCTTAAAACTCGCCCCTCGTTCTCGTTAAGGGCCCTCGTTTACCCGGCTTGTTTGTGACCCTGTGCCTGCAAAAACAATGGCTGGAAAGGTTGTGTATGCCTTCGTCAAGCTGGATTTATCCCGCACACTTGATCGAACTTGTATGCTGGGTAGACCGTGCGTGTGTGGGTGTATAAAAAGCTCGTTTGCTGCTTCCGCTTGTTGGCGGTCGTAAGGCGGCGGCATCATATATGGGTCCAAACTTGGGTGGAGGTTGGTATTCATGTTGAAAACGATGAAGCTGTAGGTGTGCGTTGAGTTAATCTTAAGCGAACAGTTGACAGTTGCGTTCGTTCGGGGTTTGAGGAGGGGTTTGAAGTTCGTTGCATCGTTTACGTATTTCCTGAAGCGGGTCGGCGAAGAGGAGGAATGGCAAATTAATATCTCGTTTATATCGTACCGGGAGGATGTATCTCTACCCTTACCTGTTACGTTGGGACGAACGGAATGGGGCATAATTGTATGATGGTATCTGTTTAGATTAAAAAAAAAAAACGAGGGAAATGCTGTAACGAAGCTGAGCTGTAATGGTGTCCCGAGAGCAAACAGTTCGTAAAATGTGCTGATTAATTTGTTTCGCTGAAAATTCTGCTGCATGGTGTAGATTTCGCTGGCAGAGTGAACCCGTTTTGCAATGAATTAATTTACTAAATACTCTACCTACCGCCGGTGAGTTGCGAGCAAAATAACTACTGCAAACATGCGTTAAATGCTACAGTTTGCGTGTGAGCTGATGGCAAGGGAACTTTGCGTTTGTTAGCCCTTCGTACGCGTTTGATGGGAATGGGAGCGCGCGGTTCGTGACATCGGTGTAAATATTGGTCCATCGTGATCCTGTGCGATCGGCCACACGGAAAAGGACGTGCTCGGTCGGCTCGGCAGCACTGTTTGCCGCTCCGGCACTGGCACTGGACCGTGGCGCAATGAGTGCCGCAAATATTTCGCCTTTTTTCTCCTGATTGATATTTCCTCCCTCTCCTGCTACGCCAAACGCTGCTTCACGCTTAATTGGTCAGTGCGTGTAGCATGCGCTAGCTTGATCGGCATTCTTGCCAGCACGTTTACACGCTGGCAGCAACTCCACACACACCCATAGCGAGGTAATTTTTTTTAATTTTTTTTGGCTATAAATTTACATGCAAAACACAAACAGCGCCAACATGTGTGCCCGCCCGCCCATTAAAACCGGAGCAAATGTTTCGCTTTGGCACAGCTGGGGGAAGGAAAAAATGGTGACGAAAATGAGCGCACAAAGCGCGCACGGGTGAAGTGAAGTCGGAAAAATCGGAAAAGCCTTCATCATGTTTATGTCCCTTCCCTTTCATTCCCCAGCGGCCGTTCTCCATGCACATTGGACCGAGCGTACAACAGCGCTGTAGCCGGGCCGGAGAAGATAACACGATTGTCGGCGATGGAAAACTTTTTCGCTCGACGGCGGCGGTGCGGTACGGTGGAACAGCAAAACAACATGAGCATGACTGGAAAATTAGATTTTTTCCGCTGTTGGTTGCAAAAATCTCGTTTGGAATTTTGGCGAGGGACTGCAACGGGTTGTTGTGGTGCGGTGGGAAGGGGAGCAGGGTTTCTCATTAGAAGAAAGTTGGAGGCTCCGAAAACAAAATGATATAGAAAAGGGAACGATTGCTGAAGTTTTTCTGCTTGGTGTGGCAAATTAGTGGAATCAATAATTCACGTCAAGTGTAGCATTTTCCGAAAGGTTCGGGCTACCTTATGGGGGG
>AXCO02004144.1:0-21482 GCA_000473525.2 Anopheles melas | reverse complement strand
TCTCTGTTTCTTCTGCTTCATCTCACTGCCATGCTGCCTGCTTCCGGCTGGAGGATGGCGAATGGATGGCAGGAGCCGTTCCACGCTATGCGCGTTATGCTAATTTAAAATCATGTCAACTACGGGTGTCTCTATTTTAAGGAGTTGAGTCGTTTTTTTGCTGTTGTTATTGATACTCCCTTACGGAGATTTTGAGCGTAAGATGAAATTTGTCCGCACTTTTGCAGGGCGTGGTACGCGAGCCATATTTGTTGAAGTGAGTGACAACTCGGCAACGACGAACGCGCTGCCGCAGTTGACTGGGCTGGGTTGTTGCTGTTGGCGAAAGTTTTTTTTAATTGCCCACAAACCCAATCACAAAATCGTACATCGTTGGTACAGTGAGAAACTTGCCGATATGGCCAACGGTAATTGTAAGCAACATAGGTAGTGGCCATGTAAAAATGCGCCCGAACGCCGGATGTGGGACGGCAAAAAGGATTGTTATTTAAACGAAATGTATGACGCAAACGGCGCAGCAAGTTATTTGTCAATAGCTGCTCTGGGCCGGGCGGTAAATCACACGCATGTTTCGAGTGAACCACACGGCAGAGTGTCTGGTAAGTTGCTGTGAGACTCACCTCACATTGAGACACACACACACATACACCGTTCGCGGTACGACACCAGCTTAGGACGGTTTAATGTGTCACCTTTAAGTCCGTAATAATGGAGCTGATTAGAATAAATTAGACATTCTGTTGTAGCTTTCCCTCCCCGAAAGCGCGGCGGAACGCTTCCGCCGAACCCAAGAGAGTGGTGGCAGTGTGCGCGAGCCTTTTAGACGGGTGTGTCGCGTACCGCGATTCGCGAACATGGCTCATGGAGATCTGTGTGATGTTGGCATGAAAAACAGATGGTTCGGGAAGGGAGTGGGCTGGGTGTGTGTGTGTGTATGTGCGCTGTGAAGTCAACATGCGGTAGAACAACGGATTGAAATCGGTGTCAAATATTTATCCACGTCGAGCGTTTGTGGAACTAGCAAAGGGACCGAAATCAGTCGAGTAACGGCGTTGTATATTGGCGAAAGTGGAATTTCACATTATGAACCTTTTACAGTTTATGTAGCTTCGTATGCAAGGACGCTGTGAGTAGTTTACACAAAAAATAGAACATCTTTTTACTTCCGACAAAGTTAGTTGAAAGTCCCGAATTACCAAAATCCACAAAAGACTTTAATCCGCTCTACTGTTGCCTTTTGTATCCTGGGTGAGTGTCGGAGACAGCTGCCCGCTTCAAGGAACGGTGCAAGGGTTATCTTACGGGCAATGGTGACAGGAGAGGCCTGTTTTGAGATGCAAAAGACAAATCCGTTCCTGCACAAACGACTGGTCCTTGTAAAGCGCTCCCACTATACGGCTCGCAGGCAGACCTTGGGTCCCTTGGCGTGAGCTCTACCGCAGCTGTGGTGGGTTCATGGGGGAGCCCAATCCCGCTTACGTACGCTCCCTATTCCTAGTGGCACTGTTGGCCAGGGAGAGACCTGTTTTCAATTTTTCGTTCCCGCTCACTCTACACACAATAGAGACGCGAGGGGGGTTGCGTGCAATGGGAGAAGGCCACAAAATACGACACCCAAACGCGCGACACGACACAGATCCATGCGAAGGGAGCTGAACCATGATGGGTCTGCACGGTGTCCAGGGGGTGGTGTGGTAGGCCTCGTTTTTACGATCGTAGCGCGCGAGACACTGGAGCCACCACAACGGAGCAGCCAGATGAAGGTGCGATGATGGTGGGCCGCTGTGTTTGAGTTTGGGGCTGGTTCTGGCAAGAAACCAAGCAGAGCAGAGATAAGAACAAGAACGCGCTCGCGTAAGAAACAGTAATAAATTTATATCTCGTTTATGCTGAGGTTCGTTCGCTCTTGTCGTTTCCTCTTCTTTAGTGTGTCCCACTATTCTCCCTCGCCCCTCGTGTCTGGGGCTTTCTTTCCACAACCGACCCTCCCGTGGCGTGTTTTCCTGCATCTCATTCCACCCGCTAACAACTCTTTCCACCCCGAATTGGAGGTGTTCTTTGGCTGCTTTCGTTACGGTGGAAAAGCTTGAGCATGCTGTTAAAGTTATTGTACTTAGTATACCATTGGTTGTTAAAACAGTTTTGAAACACACCAGTGCAAAAGATGCAAAATTGGTCAGTGCAAAAGATGCAGATTGTCAGCTTCGGTCCGTAAAATCCAAACACCAACCACCTCTAGGAGGATTGAAAATCGAACGCAAATCATTCCCTGTTCATCGTCGAGATGTGCGTTTTTGCTTCTTCTTCTTCTTTGTGAAGTCATCTTCGGGTCTCTTGCTCCGTCACCTTCCCGGTTTTTTTTTGTTCGAAGATATTTGGTTTTTGTGTATACAAAAACATGCCAAGAAATATACGATTTCATATCGCGATGCTCGATAGATGGGTGCCTTATTCTGTTCCTCTGGGTTTTTTTTTTCTGTCGGTTTCGTGCCGCGCCGTCTTCTTCTGGCACATCCGTTGCCTGCGGCCGGAGGGTGTGAACACTGTATGGATGGGAGGGGAAAAAGGCTTCAAATATCCAAGGTCAATTGCTCTGCTTATAATGGTTTTTTATTTTGATGGCGTCCAGCGTGTGCTCGCGTCATTCGAGAGTGTCGTTCTTCTTCTCCACTTTCTTCGCACGATCTCCCCCTGTTAACGCAACGATCCGCTCCGTCACAAATCCAATCGATTCTAACCGACCGGGCTGTTGAACCGAGCGGGGCACAGCGTGACGTATGGTGAAAGTCGGGCGGGAGTTTCGGCGGAGTACGCATCGCGTTCAATGTTTTGCTGCGTCGCACCGAAACACTCTTGCAACACTGGATGGGGTGCTGGCGTTCTTGCTGCCCGGATGCAGCCGAGAGAGGATGGCTCGACACGATCGATGGTTAAGCGAGCGATCGAGAAAGGGCAAACAGGAAGACACGAGTGTTATGTGCGAGTGTCTGGCGGGATTCAAATTGCTCATAATCATTCTGTTGATGGGTTTTGGTTTACCTCCCGGGTGCCTGTCGTTCCATCGATACCAAAACACCAAGCATTCAGAGAAGGTCAATTTTCTACGTAGTGAGATCGTTCGGTTGGTGCCCCGGTTCTGATGGGTTTAATGTGGCCGAGGGCTCAGGCAAATGATGTGAAACATCAAGCCAGCAGATCATACTTTGCATAACTGCACAACGATGCGATCATCCAGCGTTGGACATTAAGAGCAGATGATCGTTCCAAAAACAAACAAAATCATCTTACACCACAAAATTGACGCTTTGAAATAGGTGTGCGAAGCTGGATGTCTTGTAAGTCTAGCCAAATGGCACTACTCTTGTTTACCGATCTTGAAATGATCGTTTTTTTTTATCAGGTTTTTTTTGCCCCCGTTGCCGTTGATTGACAAGAACTGACCACATATTTCCTGCTGCCAAACCTCAAACCACCTCAACGATGGTTCACTGCGATGGACCTCGACCTGAGTCAAGTGAAATGATGAGGTTACTGAGCGCCCCAAGATCTCGTCGATATATCCGCACTTCCAATACTCGACCTCCCATCAACAGCGACCAAAGTCAAATAATGTTTGATTGTTAATGACTACAGCGTCTGTGCGAGTCTGTGCGTCCCCTTTTGTTGTTGTTGTTGTTGTTGTTGTTCTTAAGCTCATTTTGTTTTCTCCCTGTACCTTTGCGCCTCGAACGCTGTCTCTCCAACAAGGTCCGTTCGGGATTGTGGCGGGCTGGCTAGGTTGGCTCCAAAGCACCCAAACTCCCAGTGGCTGCTTAGCTATTTCCAGCATCCCGCGCTCTAGTCGATGATGGTCGTGTAAACAGCCTTATGAATCTGACTGTTTTATTTCCCCTCGATCTTCCCAGCGCGATACGGTGGGGATCGTACAGCGTGGACAGCGCGGTCCTATCTCCGTACGATCTTCAGGATCTCGCATCTCCCATTCGCCCGGCCGCGCTGAACAACGAGCGCAGCTTCCTGCACCCAAGACTCTATCGTACACCGGACCGGGCTTGTTGGCCCGTGATGATGCTCTTGTGGTTAGGCTAAACATAATTTTTAAGAATGAGGTTTCAACTTTTCTCTGCCTCATTTTCCTGCGTGGTCACGGCTACGGTGCTGGGCGTGCTGGGCATTTCGTACCACTCGAAGCTCTTCTTCTCCGGACCGAGCGAACGGCTTGAAACGTTTGTTTAATGATCAATTTTGTCGAAGATTTGTCTACGTCTGTTCTCTTCGTTGCTTGGTTACCTTTTTTAATAGATTTCGTTCGTTCTTTCCAACATTAATTTGACCCGTTTTTGGGATAAATTATGTTTCCTTCAAGTCACTAGAACGAGAAGAGCTCATTCGTATGCGCGTGTGTGTGTGTGTATGTGTGTGTGTCTGTCTGTTTGTCTATGCGTCTTAACTAGCTTAAAATGAAGGTTGAGTGGGAACCACCTATTAGAAACTTGAAAAGCGCTAAATAACGAAGTTCACGAGACGCTTCGAAAATACTTGTTAGGTCCACTTTCGACTCATGGTAACGGTCGTATGCAAAACTTTTGACAACCCATCGTCTGCAGAACAGTCCGTATATTAGGAGCAGCAATAATGCCGTTGACCACACACTCAAACGCCCAGTGCATAGCCCCTGTTTTACAATAGCACACAGTTTTGGGATTAGACACCATTTGTCATACATGAAAAGTGAACACCGTTTGTTTCTTAGCCGCCATGCACGGAACTCCGCAAAACCGGAAGCCGTGCCGAAAGCCAAAATCATTCGAAATGGGCGCCGTATAATAGCCGAGATGCAGTTGCAGGCTTGCACAGACCCGAGCGAGACAATTGGACAGTCTTCAAACTTCCTTTCGGTACAGCAAAACTTCTTGTACTCCTGATACCGCCATCGGAAGAGTTTTCTTGTCTCGTTCGCTTGATGTAGGACGAAACATTCGGGTGGGATGAATTGTTCTCCGGTCAAAGCACTTGGGTGTGCGACGTCCTGCTGGGTTGCTCGCATACACCACCACCACCACGTGCCTATCGTTCATAGGGGCGAGAGACTCAAGTTATTTCCTACTTCCGATGGTATGCTAATGGACAAGTTTATTACCATAAGTGAAGTGTGTGTTGTCACCCGTGGGTGTGGTATTTTGATAGTTGAGGCTTTTAGGAAGTATTTAGTTTGAAATTAAACCACGGATCTACACTTAAAGCCACCAGATAATTCAGTTCGGTGTTCAGCTTTGAAAGGGGGAACATGATGAGCGCTGCTTGTTTGAGAAACTGGTACTTTCGATGCGATGATTAACACAAGCCAAAAGACAAAACTGCGTTACATTCAAAATACATTTTAAAGAATGGTGTAAATGTTGTACCGTCGGGCCTCCTGACAGGACTCAAATAGCTTCGCTGACGTGTGCAGAAAAACTCGCGCTCCAAAATGGAAATTATTCATCCGTTTTGATGCGAACCTTATTGGGGGTGCGCTGTAGATGGATGGTTTTGTTTTGTGCATCATTCTCCAAAACCGATGCTCGCAAGTTCATTAGGACCGACCAAACCAGTGAATAAAACAGGATCACTGACACTTGCATGAATATCTCAGCAGAGCATTGTGGTGCGACTCAGGCCTGGAGAAGAGGAGGATCTGTGCGTGATGCCATTTCCGTTCGCGGATCACGGAATTGATGATTTCGGTTCGACGGATCGCGTCCGTTCGCATCGTCCCATCTTTGGGTGGTCGTTCTTCCTTTAGCGGGATCGTCCTCGTGCCCTGCGTCGGCGGTAAAGAGGTGGGGTGCTCTTTGTGGCGAGGGTGAGCGATCCCATGGTCCGATGCCCAACGCGGTCTGACACTGATTGACAGATTTTGATTTAGTATTGCCTAAACAATGTGATGCTCACCCTCTTCTGTTTCGACCGTAACTAAATTTACTTGGAATTTTGTTCTCTCGCTGTGTAGCCCACGATCGAGGGTGATCGTTGGGCGACTGTTTGGAGCAATCGTTCGTGGACCGAAGTTCGTCGTAGGTATTACCATGTACCAGTGCAACACCTCTGCTCATTAAGCTAGTGCGGTAATTGTTCGTATCGTATAAAAGAGAAGGAAATTAATTAATCTTCGGCACGGAAATCAGCTCAGACGGCATATGAAACATTGTGTGTCTCACGAGAGCTGCTATCTCGGTATCGCGGGAAAACGAACACATTGGTGAAGAATCACTTCGAGTGGTGTTGTGCTGTCAGTTCCCGTTTTAATTCTGCATGTTTGCACCTCGGCGCAAGTGCTACTTTATTTAGCGTTGAGATGGACCTGTTCCCGGCAAAGGGTTGTTGGAGTCTCTCTTTGGTGCAGTGATCTTTCACTGACGATCGCTCAATGGTTGGCACGGCTGGAAAAGCCGATGGTACAACATGTTAAACCATCGGTCACGGTTTCCACTGATGGCAGCAGAGTTTGATGAGCTTGGTCAGGACTCGGAGATGTGATATCGCGAAACGGGATGCCTACCAATAAGTGTCGGCCTGGTCCTCTGCGCAAATGCTGCGTCTCATTCCGTCTGCTTATGCTGCCGGCGACGTTGGGCGAGTGGGGGGCTTTTGCTTCAATTTCAATTTCCTGCCCATCCGTTCCGGATACGGATAGTGTACTTCGGCATGGTGGCAAGAGAACGAATGTTTCCGTTGTCGTTTGTGCTTACCGTGATTCATCGTGGGCTTCCATTGCCGGGATCCAGTATGCGATCTTTCCAGACTCGGCCCTGCGGAAAACCGGAATGGCGAATGGGAAGCTAATCGCTTTCTTGTCGATGCCGCCGACCGCCTCCCTCTCCCGGTTTCAACCGTCCGGTGAGGTTGCGCCTTGCAGCAGGGCCAGCGTTTCGATGGGGCACGCATTAAGAAGCCTCCGAATGCACGGAAACCGTGACGAACGAGCCGTGTAGCCATCACACCTCGAGACGTTCGAGCGCATGTTCCAGTACCCTAGGCCTATCCAATGCGTCTGGTTGCAGTGGAGCCTTCCATGCTGTCCTCTCGCGCTCTGGCCGACCGCCGACCAAGACTAGCAAGGTGACGAAAAGGTAGTTTTAATTGATTGGTATTTTAGTGCTCTGCCTTCGCGGTGTAAAATGATTGGGCATTTGTGGAAACTTGTTCGTCGTGGTTGGGCCTCGAGGCGTCGGGAACGTCGCCTAGAGTCGTCCACGGTAATGATGACGATGGATGGGAGAGCTGCTGCAGACTGTTGAACTAGAATTCGCCGTGACGCAAGTGCAAAGCATTGCGATGCGCAGGCATGCAGTTGTGAATGGAAACAGAAGCAAGTTGCACTACGGGTACAGCACATGGAGACATGAGAGTGTTGTTTGTAAGATTGATGTTAGAGCACCATTGGCATGATGGGATGGCAGGTTGGCTGGCTGGCTGGCTGGTTGGCTGGCCTGGGTGTGAATAAACATAGGTTCATAGTTGTTTTCCAATGTGAAATGTGCGCTGAAAACGTGTTCCGAACTTTTACTCCCTCCGTGTTTTTATGCTGTTGAAACAAACTAAATCTCATGAAAAATGGCAAAGTCTTGATGAGTCTTTATTGATGCATTGCTATGTATTCGAGAGATTGTTTGTTTTTTTTTTCGTACCGTCTTGTTTCCCTGTTTCCAACATGTTGACATTTCAATCAAAACATGCCTGGCCCTGGTTGGAAAATCCAGATAATGTTTTAATAAAGCGTGAAAACTGTCGCGAACACGCCTGAAACACTAAGGGGTCTTGTTTTCTTGTGTGTGCAGCGGGCAAATGGCTTGGTAGCCTGTTTTAATCTGCTGCTCGGACACCGTTTTAATAACAAAGTTGTCACTCAATTTTAACCGCAGCATGCCACGGTCAAGACAGAAGATCGACATGCTTGCGTAGTTGTGTTGTGTGTCGAGTGGAAGGAGGAAGGCGTTATTGAAGCTGTGGTTACTGGGTGATCACTAAATCCAATCTTAGGGCCAAGGAAAGGGGGTGAATTGTTTTCGGCGATCGAGTAGGAAAAGGATTCTTGTACGGTGACATTAAGACGAGCAAAATTATGTTGGTGGTAGTTTTCGATATCGAGACATTTATCGATTCTCGAAATCAAAATCTTCCAGGTTCTGTCGCTCCGTTAGCTATCTCCACGACGACAGTTTCTGCATGTCCGGAATGGTTTTTACTGTAGATAAGCAACGTCAGTGTATTTTTTTCTGTTTGTACACTGTTTTGCTCTTCCATGAGCTGCACTTTTTTACTCATTCAAGTGCATTCGTAACCACATCCCGACAACGTTACGTTTGCTCCCCTGCAAGTCATTCGCGGCCGATCGCTTAGGGATGGTTGTTGTAGATCTTTGCCTTGCGTATATTGGGACTACCGTTTTGGAGAATAGCGCGAAAAAAAACAAACATCTTGGAAATGCACGCTTTTACACGAATTGTATTCCGATGTGCTTGTTGTTTTTTGTCTTTCTCTCCTGTTGAAGTTGATTTTCGATTCGAAGATTTCTTGTACATCTCGCAAGTTTCAACGCTACAAGCGCGCGGTTGTTGTTGGTTCGTGTGGCGACATCTTTCCAGCGATTGCCAATTTTCGGTTACTTCGGCTGCTGATCTGTCTGCCGTGCTGCGCCAGAATGCACGGGCCCTGGGCCGGTATACAGTGGTGGGCCCGTGGTACGGTTCCATTCTCGAATCGCCATCGCATTCGCAAACAGGTTCGATTTGGACGCTGAACGCGTCCGTTGCAGTCGATGCGTTCCGTTGTGCGGTGCTGCTTCCTCCGCCGCACACGCCTGTGATAATAACGATTGTATGTTTTTGTTTGCGCTGCCTCTCGATCGTCCGCCGCTCCGGACTGCGTGTTCTTTTATGTAGCTTGTTTTGGTGCTGTTATTGTTTTCACCAGCCATCGTTGTCATCATTAAATTACTTAACGGCGACAGGGTTATATTTTGTTTTGCCCTATTTATATACGCCCATGGACAGGCTGGCAGGCGGACGGGCCGTGGCACGGAGTATCTTGCGCCGGTTTTCGGTCGACCAAATTTGGCACCAGCCCCCGAAACCAAGAAAGGAAAGGAAATGTGTGAGAAAAAAGGTTTTACCCTGCAGGAGAAAGAAACTGTACAAAAAGCACTAACACACACACACATATCAGCCAGACTTGAAAAAAAGCACGAAACAGGAAGCGTTGTCCCAAGAATGCAGGACGAATAAGTATCGCTTCTCGGGTTAATGCGGACGGTATTGCAGTTGCATTGTAATGCCGTTTCATCCGCTATTGAGAATTATTTTCAGTTTTACCGTACCACCACCATTACTACCTCTTGGCTCCTCGAATTCGTCATGCCAGATATGCCCGTTTTAGAAACGTTCGAGAAAACGAGCATCCCCTCGAGGATCCTCGAATCAAAGGGAACACGTGACCGTCTAGCCAAAACGACGGTGCACAGGAAGTATGATTGCAATTTGGCACTCTTTGCGGAGATGGTAGAACTGCAACTCGCCATTCAGTGCCATGCCAGCACCGGGTTGTCGCCATTGTTGGTTTGGTTCCGATGAGTTGTAGTTTCCTTTGACGAGCAGTGTTCTCTTCATGCTGCACTAAAACATTGCCAATCCATCGTTGGTTGTCGAGTCCGAATGGTTGTCGAGGGGGTTAAAATGTTGCACGAAATAAAAGCGAAGCTTCAGGGCGACGGATGAAACACGAGGAAAGCTATATATTTTAAAATGGTCAGGATAATTAAGTTGAATGAATTTAAATAGCCCCAAACAACAATGTAATCATACACGTTCTGCCTTGGGTGGTGGTAGTGGTGCTGTGGAAAAAAGTATGTTTGGATTCTGGTTGGTGTGCAGAGCAGTGCGTAGTGCGAGCGACACACTGGCGGAATCGGTGAGTAAGACAAGAGAAAAACAAATTGATTTCCAGTGCTATTAGAGTAATTATTCCATGATTTTCATAATTCCCAATTGATGGGCTTACCGTGTGTTAGGGGTAGGGTAGGGGGGGGGGTGGGGATGCGGACATTGAGGTGTGGAGAGCATGGAGAACATTACATTTGATGAATGCAAGATTGGAGGGAGTGTTGTTTTTTATGTTTGGAGCTGAGAAGTTTTGTGTGGGATGAAGGTTAGAAAACGCCCAAGAATTAATTTTGAGCGGCCAAGGTGGGAAGTTCGTTGACTCACGGGTAATTCGTTTGCTGAAAGTGAGTAATGTTGGTAGCGCGGACTATTCTCAGGCTTCGGTGCTTGTTCAGGGTGTCTGGGTTGTTCTGTGTTTGGTTTTGACAAAATCGAGAAAGAAGCACTTTTTCACTAAATCGTGTTAAATATAAACTCTTTTCTTGCATAGTAGACACCAATTCATTGCAGGAAGCACCAGCCGGTGGTAGAAGGAAGCACGCGTTGTGATACGTGCGATTGGTTTTTTTTTCTGTGCGTGTCTATTTTCAGGTGAATGTGTACAGCATTTAAAGTACGTTACACCTGGATGTGATGGCAAAGGAGGGAAAAAAGCAGCACCAAGAAGTGCGTGTCTGGGTGTTCATTTATGACGCCTTCATGCGGTGCGTATAAATGGGCGCACATGATGCACATCAATTGCCCGTATGCAAAGCGGCGAGAGGTGCGCTCTGCAGTGCTGACAGTGAGTGCAACGAAAGTGATGCAGGCGACACGGTGCATAATCGAAATTCCTTCGCTACGGTGGAGAGCTCGCTCATAATGCTCGCCCAAAACGACCCTAGCAGGCAGTACGCAGCGTTTGCTGCTTTGTCTCGCTCCCGGGGCACGGTTTTGCTCTCGCTCGCTCGCGATTAGCGCGTCTAGAGTAGGCAAGGATAACCATGGTTGTGATTGTTTGATGTGCGCGCATGAATATAAACGACAATCGACAGTACAGCCACGGTGTGGCAACTGGCAAGTGAGAGATGTGTTTCACCATTTTATTTTGTCCGTTCGGCCCCAACCCGCCCTTCCGCCCGACCGGGGGCCAATCCACCGTGCCGTTTATCAGCCATCACTCCGCCGGGTCTGTGTAAGCCTCATCTGTCATTCGATCGTTCAATCTCCTCCCTCGGCAAACTCCAGGCAGCTCCGGTTCACTTCATCCGCCTAACGATGCTCCTTTATCTCGGGGGTTTCATCTTTCGCCTTTTTCTCGATTACTTCCATCAATTTAAATTTTATGAATAATTTCTTTTCTTTTTGTTCTCGCGTCGTGCAAAAGATGCTCCTCTGGCCCCTACTGCTCGCGTGCCCTGCTACAAACAACCCTTTGCCTGCTGCTTTCTTTCAGGCCAACCGCCCTCTCTCTCCCCCTCTCTCTCTCTCTCCTTCATGAGCTTCTTGTACCGTTTTCATGCAGGTTTCGTACAGTGAGCCCCTGCCAGTCGGCAAAACGGTTGGGGATCGTGAACTATTTTCTCTGCGAACGATCATGATCAAGTTGGAAGCATTTTGTTCGTGTTTTGTTTCGTACTTCCCTGCCATGCTTTGTGCCGATCGCTATCGGGCGACTCTAAGCTGGGCTGCATAAGCTGTTTGCTCTGAACGGTAGACTTTGTTTTCGGATCAAAGAGCACAGTATCCACACAGTCAGTTTACACACAGCATAGATCATTGCTTTGTTTTATTGCATACGCTAAATGCATCAACATAATTTGTGTTTCAATCATTGGTGGTGGATCCCGTTTCGAGGTACAGTCGGCTCCAGCTGTGCGCCGCCTGGCAGCGGTTTTTCTGTCCCATACATTGCCTGCTGGAAGTTAGTTTGCAGCAGTTTGCGAAAGAAATCATTGCACAGAGGCACCAAAGCTTGCGTGATTAGTGGGAGGGAAAGGTAGTTAGGTTCGAGATTGATGGAACGATCAAACCATCAAAATGTTTACGAAGCCACAATGCACGTGCAACGAAAGGGACGGTCGTTTATTATATGTTTTATCCCAGTGTCTAACAAAAAAGGATGGTTTGTTATGACCGAAGCTGGCGACAATGCGCTTTTCCCGTGCCCGTACCGTGCTTGGAACCATGGAACGGTTCTCGCTCCTTCCATTTCCAAAAGACCAGCTCCGAACGCCATGGGAAAAGGGCCAAGTAACGTTGGCAATGGATTTTGTGTGTGTGTATGTGTGTGTGTGTGTGAGCTTTGTGTTGAACAAAACGAGCCTTAGGAAAGGCCTTGCACAAAACACATCTCACATCATGTGCTCCTCCGGCTTCGATCCTCTTTGTGTCAGGCTGGACGATGTGTGATTTTCTCCGAAACAAATGTCCTGCCACACTGAGAAGGAACCAAACACACTACGGACGCAACGGGACGGCACCAAACACCATCACCTTTGCACAATGCAGCGCGTGGGATGTGCGTGGGATCAAAACAGTGCAAAAAGTGCGATTCTCGGTGCTCAAAAATTAAGCAATCTGGCCTTGCGTTCGTTTGACCTGGCAAAGCGAGCACCGTTCACATACCTGACCGCTGAGCCCGGTGGGAAATCGATCAGGACAATGACGCACTGGAAGAATTACGTGTCAATCTTTCCCGTCCACCACAATCGGCTTCAATCTAGTCCCGATGTGTACCGGTGAGGTGCTGTGCCTGGGTCTGGACCTGGGCCTGTGCTGTCGGAATGTTACACACTGCACAGCAAAAACGTATGTGTGTTCTAGCTTGCAGTTTTAGTGCACCGATGGGGGATGTAGTCGCGAACATCATACACTAAACATGTCATCCAGTATCTAGCGTGACGTTGAGCTTGAGCTCTGGTGATATTTAAAAAAACGGTTTACATTAGGTTTGTTAGCCTTCTCGTCCAATAAAAACAATTACAAAGCACATCCGGTGGAAGGAAAGAGTACAAAAAAACAACATCCCTCTGCTGCACAGCCCATCGCATACGACTGACCTACTGCACTGTAGTGCGCTGTGTGCTGGGCGATTGGTTTCCCATTCCGGTCTATTCGTTCCCTTCTTTCCAAGGACTAGCCCATCGCCGGTGTGGTCCCTCGGGTCTAGCCGCAGGTATGTGTATGGTTGCATTTTAAAGGCAAATATTTACTGCCGAGCTCCTTTCTCCGGGACGGGTCTGGGTTGCACCACACGCTGCCGGCATTGTCCATTTGCAAGGGGTCGCCACGGCCACGATGTCGTTGTAAATACTTCAACCTTTTCGAAAGGATGCACTGCTGCCCTGCGTACCTGTCCAGCGCACTGCAGGACGGGATCAGATAATTGCAACATCATTATCGATTATCGACCAGATCTCCCGTGTCCCCGCTTATCCGACCGACCGGACGCCATGTTGCAGGGCCGGCTGGTTTTGGGCAATGGTGTCCGTTTGTCCGGCTGTTTAGGCGTTGGGTTTGCTGGATTTTATCCCAACAGCGATACCGCTGTCGTACGAGCACGAAAACATTTTTCGGATCAATTCCTACCGGTGCCCGAATCAGCATGCAGCCAGCAATCCCAGCTAGTGTCTGTGCTGCACCGAAGCCAATGTATCACAACAACACTTTTGCTGCGATTCCTACCTTCTCCCCAAAGCGTATGCCTGCCTCTCAGCGTGATTTTGGTGCGTGTGTTGTCTCGTTTTCATACCAACTCGTGCGCGCACACACACACAAAATCTCTATTTATGTTGCCAGTGTCTGTAATGTTTTTGTTTGCTCGCCGGACTCCCTACCTCTTATTCCAGGTTTGTGTGGTGAAGCTGGTACTGCCCCCGCGCCGACCGCGGATGGTGCGTGTTAGTAAAATATGTTTTCTCACTATCCGTGTGTGCGCGCGCGCGATATTGGGCAACAAGCATTAAAGCACCGGGTAGGATCCCACCTCCGTACCACGCAGGAAGGACACCGTCGCCGTGGGCAGCGTTTCGTTTCGCCCTTTGCCCGATTCGGGGAACGACCAAATTTGGATTACGACGGTTCCGGGCGTTGCTGTTCGGGGATGTAGATATTTCGTTGTTCGCTTTCGTTGATTTCTTTCAACGGGTTCGGGTACGGGCACGGAACCCGTCACGGATCCGGCGCACGATGATGGATGCGCTGCGGGGATCGTGCGGTAGTGTGGTGGGGAATAAAATAATATTTAATGGAAAAACGGCCGGAACGGTCCAGCAACAACACAGCAGCAACAGCAGCAGCAACAGAGAAGGCAGTGCAACCGTACCCCGTATTGCAGCATCCCTTTGCTCGCAATACAACGGGAACAAGCGGCAACGGAAGATATATGAAATCGGGGATGGAAAATCATAAAGAAAAGGATTGTGCGAGTTTTATTATACATGGAAGCAAAATATGTAAACAAATCACAGCCGCAATGGCATCGGCATGAAGAAGCCCGGGCGAGATTGTGCAAGCATACCAGGGTCGGAAGGGAAAGGAACCAGCACGGTGTTTGGCGGAAGTGGGTGGAAACGGTTCCTCTTCTTCGCACTGTTGCCCGTCGTACCTCGCCGGATGCTTCGGGATATGCGTTGAGGAAGAGATAGAGAAAGAGATAGAGACAGAGAGAGAGAGAAAGAGATAGAGACAGAGAGAGAGAGAGAGAGAGAGAGAGAGAGAGAGAGAGAGAGAGAGATCGAAAGAAGCAATGGGAGTGAGCGAGAAGCTCCATAAAAGGGGGCAAGAAATGGATTCTCGTCCCAGAGCGGGCACAGGGGGGACCCACTGCCAAAGCGGTTTAACGGAAGGAGCGGATTGAAAAACATACGCGCGTTAAATTACAAGATTTACTGTCAAAAGCCGAAAACAGAGCCAGCCTTATTGCGCAGGTCAATCGTCCTTGCTGCTGCGGATGATGGGGTTGCTCGTTGGTGGTAGGATTCGTGAAGTTTTATTAGCTATGTTGTGAACCTTTTTCCGCAATTATTGTTTTCCTCTGATCGAGATGATAGGAAACAGAGGGGAAACAAATTTAAAAATTCGCGTATACCTTGCGGTGGGAAACATGATAATAATGCTGAAGGTCATTGTGTGAACGAATCGAACCGTTTTGACACACTTCGGTCCATCGTTTTGCCCCAGCCCGTGTGATTATTTTCATCCCGAGCCATACAGATGGGTGATATCATATTGAGTTGTTGATACAATGCGAGAAGCAAATAAATTGAATATTTTTACCCACCCCGCATCCAGCGACATGTGCTAGGGGAGTTAGGTAGGGTGCCAGAAAGTGAAAAAAGACGACGGCCCGTCCATTTTATACAGTCATATTTAACGATCTGCTTTTTTTGCGATGATGACTCTCCCAATTCTGGGATGGGTCGTAAATCAATGAGCAAAATGTGGCGATGTTTTGTGGTGCCGGGATTCTATGGAAAACCGATTTATGCAAACCCAATCCTCGGAATCGTTTGATTGAACAATAAATTTTTCCATTATGTAAGGCGTTCTTTTTTGTTGAAGTTACCGTTGTCAGCTCTCCACGGTCAGGGTCGGTTGAGTGGCAGTTAATTGATTCGGAAATACAATTAAAATCTTCTTTTCAAAAATACTGTCGTGAGATGATCATTTGAAAGAGCAAGAGCAGAAGAGAGAGAGAGAGAGAGAGAGAGAGAGAGAAAACTTAGCGCCGAAATTGAGGGTTTTGGAACGACCGCAGCAACAGCAGCAGCAGCGCACGCAGCAAAGGAATCCAGTCGCGGGGTTCGTCGTGTTTCTTCTGTTTCGTAGGAGCCAACATGCATGCGCCACCAGAGAGCTAGTGGTCGTTCCGAGCGGTCTGAGCGGTTGACTGTCGTAGTAGTGGTCGTGTCGACGCCAGACAGGATCTCGACCGAGGGCCGCCAGGGCCATCACGCACTGGAGCCACCGCGATCGTCTTATGTTAACGAGGGAATGAATATTTGTTTAGATTATTGCATTTTTTCGTCCTCTCGCATTCGTCTGCTCCTTCGCGCCCGGAGGTTCGGTGGTGCCTCCGGCTCTCGTTATGTGCGAGTGTTGAGCATACGCGGCTGGTTTATTTTTTGCTGCTGCTGCTGCTGCTGCCTCTTTTCTTAACCTCTTTGCCCCCTCTTGCTTCTTGGCCGCACCGTTGGTAACGTGTCATGTCTTGGGATGGGTTTTGGGATATAGTTTGGTGTAGTTCTTTGCTTTTTTACTTGTTCGTCTGCGCTGCCATCAACCGTCCCTGGATTGCTTTCGTTCGTCCTTCGCCGATTCGCTACGTTTTTGCCTCACTCGAGATGAAGGCACAATTGGGCCCGGGAGCTGAGGCGCCTGGTCGGTCGGTGATCGCAAGCATCCGTTGCAGAATGTCCTGTCGAGGCAGGCATGCGGCAAGACGGGCAGGATCGGTGCGTGCTGTGGCTTAACACTCGAATTTTTGGCACGCCAACCCAGATTCGACACGATCCATCTGCGCGACGAAGATCAAGTGCGATAATCGTGCGGTCGTGAGTGGCGCAGCAGTGGCAGTGGATAGCGAAGGGGGGAGTCATGCTGGAGGTGCAATAAAAATCTTCCGCATCGTTCGAACATAACACTCCGAACCTGCGTATTATGTGTTATTTAACAATTTATGGCCCGCAATTATAGAAAACATACACTCCGTAACGAGCTACAGAGAGTAGAGTGCGCGTGTGTGTGTAAGGAAAAGGAGTAAATGTTTTGTTTTGAGACGTTTTTTTTCCTCTCCCCGTGGTTCCCTTTGGGGTGCAAATGGATAATGGGGCCATAGTTGATGGTAACGACTATAGAATGGTCAACAATCGTTCATGCATCTGCAATGAAACGACCGTTGCGTGCTGTCGATGAAAAGGTGGTAAAAAATAATGTAAATTATAGTTCCACAATTAGGTGGGCCTAGCAAAAGATGGCACTTTAGTTTGCCAGAATTCATCACAAGATGTGCATTTATCAACGAGATGATCTGCTTACGGCACTCTCCGCAATAAACTTTGGTAAATTTTAATGGTGAGGGAACATCAAACAGCAAGCCAGTAGCTGATTCGGTTGGCTAGTAAAAATCATTACAAACCCATAAGTGTCGAATATACGATCGTGTTAAATGTTCACCCCTTGCTGAAGCATGTTTGATGTGTGTGTCGGGCTCTCGAGCCGTTGCTGTAATTGCGCGTACCTTTACGTTTTGCAATTGATTGACCAGCCGCTGAGCTTAAGAACGGGAAACCGACAGACTACCTTCCGCGTCGAAGAACCTGTCTGGGGGAGGGGATGGGGGGAGAACCATGTCCAATGGAGCCACACCAAGAACGAGGAGTAACGGGTGGGTCTCAGCGCAAAACAGCATTCTCGCACGGAGGGTATCCCGCGCGCCCTCGGTCGATCGATGATCGTGTCAATACCTGATTGTGCGTTCGAATAACTACACACCAACACAGACACAAGTCCACAGTCCAGCCAGTCGACGATCTGGTGATGCTGGTACGCACCGTCATTCTCCACGAGCAGCCCGTACCAAACGGGCCTCCATCCCTCTCGACAAAGTTTTTTTTTGTTCCCGCGCGAATGTGGCTATTGTGATGCTGCGGGATGCTGCTGTACGCTGGTTTCTTGGCGTGTCTGAACCGCGAAGCTGGCTCGGCTTGCCTCACACGCAAACACAAACACGCGCGGAGAGACAGTTCGATCGCTTGGCCCAGCCGGCTACAACCGGGTTCTCCCGGGCTCGATCGTTAAAATCTCATCCTCATCGACCCTTATCGACTCTTCTCACCTTTCCGGGTGAACCGTACCACACCACCAGGCGAGAAGCAGAGGGCAGGGGCGCATCGAGGACGGATGCTGATCGTTTTTCCTTACCTTGTTGCGTTTCTGTGTGTGTTTGTGTGTGTTTCTGCTGTGTCTTTCTTTGCTCTCGCATGCGTCCTTTCGTCTCTTTTCAGCTCCTTCTGCGGGACTCCTATTTTCTCGTTGCTAATTCGATGGTTCGTTTTCGGGGTTTCGACGTTCGCTCGTTTCATCGAGAACACTTTTCGTGTTGTTGGGCTCTTTACGCCTCTTCCTGTGGGCTGGTACCGGGTTGGGGGAGAAGGGTGAGTGTATTCACGTTTCCAAGAGTACTACCCTTTCGCTTGGTATGGCTATTCTGCTGAACGTACCCATCAGAAGTGGAAATCGGGCGAGTTCGCATGGTGGTGTAGGGTTCGATCGGTGTTGCCGTGCGAATGGTGGTGATCGTCTTGCGTGGCTCCCGCTGATGTTGCTGATGGCAACAAACAAGCGCTCAAATTATGCTCCGTTGTGCTTCTGGTAGTGTTATGATTGCCAAGAACAGTGGTAAGAAAACTGCACAACTGAAAGCAGGAATGGCATTTATGCTGTCCAAACATGAGCTCACGTTGAAGTGAGTGCAAAAATGGTTTATTTTTTACATTGCTCAAGCTAATGATCAAACTGTCCACAACAATACAGCAATCCCACCTGTACAACATTTTTGCACCGGCGCACAGCCTGTTAGGAGGATTTGTTTCGTGCGAACACGTAACTCCGATTATTCTATTTTCGCCTTCGCCCTCGACCTGACTCTCGATTTGGCTCCTTCATTTGCTCCTGCTTATAGTCTATTTCCCATTCAAAGCTCATCGGACGTCGTGGCTGGCTGTGGCACCAACCAACAGCCCCACCCACCTCCCACCCCCTTGTGCCCCACGGTTGATGCAACCTCTAAGCTGAACCCGCGTAAAATCTACCATCGCGCATTCGCTTTTGGCATTCAATTCGACGTACGCTTTACTACACTGAATCGTTCGCCACTTCCTCCTCCCTGTTGGAGTTTGCTTGGGCTTCGCCCAAAGATGCAAGATGAACTTAACAAGAAACGAATTAGTGGGGATAAAGAGGAGTGAGAAAATAAAAGTAACATCAGCAACAGCAGCAACAGCAGCAGCAAGCGAAGTGGCTGGACGGGAACGAATTGGGGATGAAAAGGAAACCACCAAACACTACTGAAAGCAAAAAAGAACGAAGGCAAAGGAGCGAACGAACCCAAACGCGCAAGCAAAGAGCTGGGGCAAACCATCGCGAGCCCACTTGGCCAAACGAAAAACTTGGGCTGTCTAATAAGAATATGATTATAGGCAGCGGAGTCGCTGTTGCCCGAGAACGCGCAAGAATCTTGAGCCTCGGTCGCGGGAAGAAGCGTACCCTTTCCCGTGGTACGCTGATACGGCTTGAAACGAGGTGCGGTGGGCGGCGGCAGGTGAAAAGCTGGCGAGACGCGATCCTCGCCCTCATGTACCCAGCGAGAAGAGCAGGCAGAGCTAAGAGCTTGCGATCAGCAAAGTGTGTAAAAGGGAAGCTCCATAATGTAGGGAGCGATCGGGGAGGGAGGATCAGTAGATGGATGGAGTAGAAAAGCTCCCAGGAAAAGGTTCCGTTGACTGTTCTTTTTGTTTTGCTTCTGTTCACTCGATTGCAATTGCTGCTGTATTGGTGTTCATGTTTCTCTTCTCTTCTTCCCTTACTTTCTCTCTTTCTCTCTTGCTTTCTCTTTCTATCGTAGGGCCCAAAGGTTGTCAGGCTTGTTAGCCGGTTGCTGGAACGTGAAGTTGCAACAAAACCCTTCTGACTGGCTGCTTGGATGTGGCCAAGAACAACGTGATACGCGGGTTGCGACGACCACATTGAAGAGGCACCGGAATCTCTCCGCTAGCGCGAGACCGAGAAAAGTTTCCTTGTTCTCACCTTATTCTCAACCCCGTACAGGGTTCGTCTTCGTTCTGGAGCAACTGGATGGATTACTCTTTTTATCTCACTCTCTCTATTTCTCTCTTTTTTCTCTCAATCAGCGCTGGGGTTGGTGGTATTGTGTTATTCTTATGTTTCTACCTTTTCTGCTCTAACGTTGTCTGGCGTAAATGGGATCCCAAGGGAGGAAGAAGCTTTTGTTTCTACTCAATTTCCAGGCGAACCGTTGCAGGGGAAGCCTTTGGTCGGGGTGTGTATCGTGTATGTGTGTGTATGTGTGTACATGCGAGCGCATACAAGCAGCAACGATATGTTGGAATTAAAAAGAAGCCAAGAAATCGAACAAACGAGGCGTCGAACGTTTGCTAAGGGTTACGTTAGGGAAACGACCCATAAAGGCGAGAAAGAAAAGAGGGAAGCATGATTGCAAAAAACAACACCGAACCGGCACCGTGGAAAATCGAACCGGCGAAGCGATGTGTTGTGTATACGAAAACAAACGGCGAAAAATGGGAAAGAGAAGGGAAAGGGAAAAAGGGAGCCAAAAGGAGCCAACCGGTGGACGAAAGACGGCCGCACCCGGGAGGCGGGGAATCGGGTAACCGGGTCTAAATCCGACAACCTTTTGAAGAATTAACTATGTGTTGATGTCCTTATTATAGGGGGTGTTGTGTGTGTGCATGTTTTACCCATTTTGCCCAGTTTTACCAACCGATGGCCGAGGGCTCGTGCGAACCGAACCTGTTTGAGGCTACGCAGATTAAGCATCGTGATCGACACCGGAAGGCTTGGCGGGAGAAATCGGGAAATGGGGGAATGTTTTTATTTGCGGCCAATCTGGTCGAGAGGTTCGGCTAATCGCATTATAGGCATCTTTCTATAATTTACTGTGCTCGGTTTTAACGCGTCGCATTGTTGGCAAACACTAAAATGTTATTGATTTTCTTCCTCGGTTGAACGCTCGTTGGGGGCGCTCGATCGTGTTGCATTCTTGGGGGATTTACGATGTCTTTGTTACGAGAGCACTTTTGTATGATTGAAACTACTCGGGACATTTGCAAGCAGAGCAGAGGTATGGACCGATCCTTTCTCACATACCAATCAGGAGTCCGGTGTTCATACGGAGGAAATTTCATGTCTCATAAACTTCACAAGGAGCCATATGACTGTTATGACTGTTTCTACTAAATAGAACAACAAGCGAAAAGCTCTCACATGCCTCTAAATCTGAACTACATTGGGATTACCAAGAAGGGGAGGAGGGCGTGAACCTAAACAAAGCAACATTCGGAACCAATTTTGCACAAATTAAGAGCATAAAAATTGATCACCCATTTAGCTTGACAGAATGGCCGCCACTGCAGATGAGTTGGTTAACACGCCTCCTGGGAGCTCGAACTCATCATTCCCACCTCGCCGGGAGAGGGCTGTTCTCTTGGGCACTCGGTAGGGCGTTTGGATCGAAATAAGTGATAAACAGTTTTATGAAATTTCGTTTCATTAGGTCCAGATCCAATCGTTCGTGACGGACGCCGGAGAGAGAGAGTGAAAGAGAGTGCAAAAAGTGAATAGATACAATCAGGTAGCCCAACCAACGCTAACGTGCCAGTGAGGAATCTTGAGGACTTGCGGAAAGCTAAAGAAGCCCCGAAAAAAGGAACCGTTTCGAAAGAGGTGCTGATTCAACTGGTCTCCTACGTAGCCGGGAGGCCCAACGGGGGTAGTGGGTCTTCGCTCTTGGGAATTGATTATAAATCTTAGCCCTCCCCC
>AXCO02004143.1:0-21443 GCA_000473525.2 Anopheles melas | reverse complement strand
GGTTGAGCTATATTTTCTAACAGAACTGCCGTGTGAGAACGCGACAAATGAAAAATATCCTATTTTAATAATAAGGATAAATTAAATTGCATGTGACTTTAAAAGTATATTAAACATTTTTTTTAAATAAAAAGAAGCACAATGAAAATTAACGTCACAAACTTTTAAATAAGAAACGATTCCAGACTTGAAGCGAGGAGTACAAAAAGTCAATTTGTTTAACAATAATGATTTTAAACAGTATTTTATATAAATATTGAGGTATATTTTTTATTCTCAACTTTGCGGCCCGCGAATCATTGAAAATATGTACTTGCGGCCCTCTAATGAAATGAGTTTGACACAGCTGATCTACATGAACGACTTCATTAAACTACAAAGTATGTTGAAAAAAAAAAACAGCAAACCAGCCAAAGGACCTGGAAACAAGCAACCAAACAACAAAAGTTAAGAACGTGAACAAACAAAACCCCTCAGTACCTGGTGCAGAAACAGAAAGTATCGTGTTCTTGGTTAGTCGCAATCCTCAAGCAAAAGATCTGGCGGCAAGAACAGCAATCTCTGAAAGGACACACACCAACTTGCACGAGGGCACGAGGGCAAATATTTAAAATTAAGAACGCAAATAACATGCGGCACGCGTTTGGGACTCGAGTTCCTCGTTGTTGTGTTTTATTTTTATTTTCGGTGGGCCGAACAGACGCCACAATCCATTGTCTAGGATGCGGCTGCTACTTCCTGGTTTTGGTCGTACAGCAGACGGCTTTGAGCAGGCAGCACCGGTTGTCTGGTAATTGAAGTGTAGAATATCAACACATGCTCCGGATGCAATGTGCACGAAGTTAAATATGGCTGTTGGTTGAATCAAACAAGTCGCGATATCAAACTACTGCTTCTCGTTCGCCGAGGAGAGTGCGAGCTGCAATGGGCGGGAAGAAAACGACGTGTGTTTCTAAAGCATATTCTTGTTCAGCATCGCTACGAACAAAAGATTTGAATGCCGATACAGAACGTGAGCGAACTGGAGGCACACAATGCTTTTGATTCCATCCCTTCAATTATTCGGTGGCGGAAAGCCCAGGATGAGTGATCTTGAAGAAATTGTCCTTCCCTGCATACCCTGCAATTAGCGTGCAGCTTGCGCAGTTCCGGTTATAACCGTTTACGCCGTCGAGTATGCGTACACGAACACTTTAATGGGGTTAGTTTTCCTTGCGTGTTTTTAGATCAGAGCGCATTGTTGGGTTGGAGCGTGCGTGCCATTGAGTTCAAGTGGCGTCGACACGAATTTATATGTATTTTTGATAGAGCATTATTGTTATAATGGGTATTTATTCAACGGACTTATGTCTAATTGAACATTAGATTCATATAGCCAATACTTAACACTAGTCACAGTTAGCCAAATTTGCCCATGGCAAAAAAATGTCTTAAAATGTCAAAATGTTGAAGTAATAGTCGTGATAGGAGCTAAACTTATGAAACACTTGGCCCTTAGCTGTTAGAGGAGCATTGCTCGCATAAACATTATTCGATTTGGTAAGACGTAATGTGTACATACACGAATTACTCTTTGCGGGGGGAATAATTTTAATCTTTCAAGAAGATAAGTAGCGTCAATCTCATTGGCAAGTATTTTAGCTATTACTGTAGCCTATGCAACTTTCTGTCTAAATGTCAGTGGTTATAAATCCAATACGGAGCAGCGCACTTGGTAAATGAGCATTTTATTAAGGTCCAACCATGGTAGGTTACGAAGAGCTTATCTAGTGAACCTACACTGGATCGACTCTAGCCTGTTGATCCTAACAACTTAAGAAGGTGCGCAAGTTACCGAGTTGAATTGTAATATAAATTTCAAGAACCTTGGGTCCTTCAAGTGAGATATTGTTGGCCTAATAAAAACTATCATTATATTGGCCTTGTCTGTTACAGCAAAGTAGTGGTTATTGAAATTTTGATCTATGGACTAGCAGGGTGTCAAAGTCAATGGTATAGAATTTACTGTTTTGCATTTTACCTATTGTTGTAGCGATTGAAATTGAATCATATAGATAATTAAACTGGTGCTCTTTTCCATGTTTCAATACATTGTAACACCAAAGTATAAAATTTTGATATTGTTTTGTTTTACTATTATTTTAAAGTACATACTAAAGGAGATTGACCATGTATTAACATGTCCTTTTGTTGCTTGGCCTCATATTCGATGCACACATTGATCATTTTTTTCTTATCTAGGCATACCGATCAGTTATTTGGTGCAAAAACGTGTAGCGCCTAAGAGTGTGTCTGTGCCTCACCGATTTTGGGTGGTCCTATGTATGTATGTATGTATGGTGGTATATGTATAAACCCATTTGCTGGCCTACAAAATCTAAGATCCCAAGTGTGATGAAAGAACAAATGAAAACCAAGCACCATATCCTCAAAGTAGACTTCAACGGCTGATTATCTCTTAATAAAAGTGATGAAGTATTCTTTTGTTTTTTTTTGTTTTGCGTTACTAACATTTTCATTTCATCATCGCTTCCTACCGCCCTCTTTCTAATTTCTTTACATTACTTACTTCTAACAATCTCTGATCCTCCGAGGTGGTCAGGTCCGCTTGCTACACTTCTAATCTGGACCGCACCAGTAGCGTTATTAATGATCGTTTCCAGCTGAAACCACCAGCAACAGATCGGTGATTGCACTCGATCCTCTTATTGGGCGAAGGGGATAAACTGAACACCCATGATGTTCCCGTGGGGTGCGTTCCCATGACGGATTGTGCTTTGTGGTTTAGTGTGTTGGGGTTTTTCCGCAAGATTTAATTCCGTTTTAGTTTTAAAGCTTGTGCACTTGATTATGATAATTGGCTTACTTCATTAAAATTGAAAACAATCAGTTTGATATAGAATTTGTAGTACTCATATGAACTGTTGGTACTATTTCAATAATGGACTGACTTTGTTCTCTCGATATTTAAATCACAACATTCTCCCAAACAGTTGACAAAGCAATTTCATGCAAAAACATCACTTTCCCTCTTAGGATTTACATCTCAAACTCGCTTTTTATGCTGTCCGCTTCTTTGCGCCGTATCCCGAATACTTCCTAGGGCCATTGCTGCTGAGAAGCTGAACAAATATGCACACAAATTTATGTGATTACCGATGAGTAAACAATAGCACCACGATTATCGTGCAAAGCAAATGTACACCGCCTGGAGGAACAAGATGGTCCAAAAGGAAAATATTGTGGTAGAGCACAAGGCGGTCACAAAAAAACCCTGAAATCGGAAGAAACTTATCCGCGGTAGGTAGCAGGTGTGTGTGCGTATGTGTGTGTGTCGGTAGAAAAGAAGCTGCGAGAAAAGTCGTATACAACACGGTTTGACAAACAAACTAAAACAAACGATGCCGCCCGCGGAGCGGTGAAACGAAACAGAAATAGGGGGAGGATCAAAATGACCGAACGTACGTGTACCGGTGGGATCACATCAAACGGCCAAGTCACTGTGCACACACGCACACACTGTGGTCAAGAAATTGGCCTAAGCATCGGGCGCATCAGGCCCGGAGGGTTTCGCCGGTCCTAAACGCCAGCATCCACCACCATGCGTTGCGGTCGTTTGCCGTTTGTTTTTCAATAATTAGAAGGCGGACGGACGGACGGACGGACGGACGGTGTTTGCTTTATGCTTGGCGTTCCCTGTGCTGGCTTTGAACCTTACCGTGTCGGCGATACTTTGGGCGGCAGGAGGGCGCGCAGACACACACACACATACAAACGATCGATGACGAAAGCCGCCACCGCGTGTCGATTGCCGAAGGTTTCCATAATTATATTGTCTGCCAGCCCTGGTTAATGGTTTGATTGACGAAGGGATTGACGAGGCTGTTGGGCAAGGAAACTCCCAATCGTGGGCTCTCCAGGATGCAGTGCATGGCCTTCGGTGCAAGGTTTTGGGCAGATAGCAAAAGCGGGCGCAAAAAGAGACTTAGCATAGCACATCATTTAGCTTTCGAATCATCATACCAATGACACCGGTTTCAACGCAGCATTTTACGGTCTCCAGTTTCTACCGCAAGGACAGACATGATTCATGGGTTTGGAAGCATTCTCAAGGAGGGACCGTTCTATTAGGGACACGGAGCCGTGCAAATGATCAAATTAGGCCACCATGATTGTGTGAGTCGGCTGCTTTAATCAATGAAAAATTGATGTGTCTGATTAATGTGTGATAAAGAACACGTTTTTGAATTTCGTCTGGAGGTTGTTTTTGGTCATCACGTAGATCACAGCATTTGGATTTGATAGATTCATTTGACTATTTAATAACGTATGTATGAAATAAACAGGAATATTATGTGATGTTAGGAGTAATATCTTATATTGAATAAGTCCTAAAAAAGCAGTGTTGACTATGCCTCGTCCTCATAAAACCAATTTGGGTGAGTCGTTCGGTGCCTACTAATTAGATGACAACCATTTTTTTTCAGTACGTATGTAACAAATGATTCGGTTAGAATTTATAGTTAACAAACAATAATTAATTTTCTATTTTGTTAATATCGTTAACTGTTTTACCTGTTTTACTATAAATACCATGTATAGTCACACAATATCGTCCTCCGGGAATCTGATCGCATAAATTATAAAATACATTTTTCATTGCGTTGCCAATGATCTATACTTCATATTGCCAAATGCGTAACGGTATTCAAGGTAATATTTTTCAGCTTCATTTTGATACACCGTTAGCATCAGACTGCAACCACAACAGCATTTGAAATCGAAAACGAATTGGATGAAACACAACAAACCATCTGATCAACCTCATCGAGCCCCATCTGATCCCAAGGTCCTGGAAGGATATATTATTAAAGGCACGAACGAGACGGCAGCCAACGACGACGCCCCGAATGCCGGACAGTGCATCTGGTGGAGTCTACTGTTTGGTGGCCATGGACCATAAAACAAGGGACCGTCTGGCATTTAGATACCCAATTAGCCTCTAACTTAGACTGCAAAAAAAAAACACACACACACAAGGAACAGAATCAGCACCGATGCCTCGCGTGGTCTGCGGTACCACCAAGGCGTTACACAAATGCAATGCAGAATGTGTCTTGGGTGTTTTTTTTTCTTCGATTTCTGCAACATCATGGATGCTTCCTTTCTGGCAGAGCGATCATCAAAAGGTACCGAAGGGAATTAGGACGATACGGTGGTTTGGGGAGCCGAAAGCGTGTCTTTAAACCGAAGAATGTTCCATCAGCATCGAGGGCACTCAGCTCGGCTGGTTAGGTGGAGCAGTAAAATCACCGACTCGATTTCAAGCATTTTCTTTGCCACCCGTCTGGTGTAGCGTTGCGGCAATGCCCCAAACCGTAAAGGCTTTACAGTGACTTTCAGTCCATAATTTTGCCCTCACTTTTGCAAGTTTCTGTGGTTCTGTTGCATTTGATGGTCCTCGGGATGTGCGTTTTTGTTTGACTGATTTTCGTTCGCGTTGCTTCATTGGACAAACGGCGAATGGTCTCGTTTTGCGGAATGGTATTTCACTGAGCTGCATATTTGCAAGATTTGATCCGACGCTTCTTCGATGGAACAACAACAACAACAAAAACAAAAATCGGAAGGTTACTCCTGTTGCTTCTACAGATGGAGATAATTACAGGGTCGAGGAAAGCCAATCATAAGCCAACGAATAGCACGAGTCTGGCACGGATCGTCGATTGCAAGGATCTGTTTTTGTCGAAGCAAACCTGGCCATTGGCGTTTGACCGTGATGCATTTTGTGCACTATTATAAACATTCCTTGATAATTGCTGGCTCCTGCGAACGGTACCAACGGATGTCTTTACGACGATCGCTACTGAAGGAGCACACTTAGGGATGGTGGAATGTTTTTGCGATTTAGAATTGTCGCTTTCGTGTCGATTTTCCATGCAATAGGTTTATGAACCTAACTATGAATTAAATTTTATGAACAATTCATGGTGGTCCTTGGTGTTACAGTTGCAAGCCATGGTACAATCTTTAAATATTTAAATTATAATAATACAATAATACAATATTTAAATTATTTTTGTCTTTTATTGCAAGATTCCGAAGGACTCAGTTTTGTGATTTATGGTTGTAATGTGCTTCGTTTCATTCAATAAAATGTTTTAAATGGATTTTTATACATATCCATTAATCCTACTATCGCATGCTTCACTCAGCATATATGTCTCGGCGAGTTAGCATTGTTTAGAGGGTAATAAATATTCTTTACACCCCTCGTTTTCCTATTATGACATCCAAAGTCAAACCGATAACCAGCCGCGATCATCCCTTTTTTTCTTACATCGGATGTACATCACTTATACTACACGTGCAAGCTGTCACTGTGTAGTTTTTTTTTTGGCTTTTGGTTTTTCCTTCCACTTCCTTGTTATTGCGATGATTCAGAAAAAAACTAAACCAAAACAGAAACAGGAAAAAAATTGAAAACAAAAAAGTGTTTATTTACTAAAGAGCATTTTGTTTTTCAATTCTGTTTCGCGCTGGAAGTTCTTGGTTGAACTTTTTTTTTTGTAACGTTTTTTAAAATAATTTTTTATGTGTTTTTTTTTGCCTTCTTTTAATCTTATTTGGGATCATCCTGTCGTCATAGATTTACGGTTTATTGAGTCTTCATGTTATGGGTACGCGATCTTTGGGGACTTTTTCTCTTGAAAGGAGTTTATCTATAAACAATAATGTGATCAAGATAACATAAAACTATATGTTTTAGCTACTATCAAAATTATATAAATTATTTCATTTGTTCGTCATACAAGCCATGTAAGTTTTACAGATTATGTGGGGATTATATTTACACCACATAAATCTTGTATGTTAATCAGATCATTTATTTATTTATTTTTTTATGAGAAAACTACTCGACGCTCATAATAAGACTTCCATGATCGATAATAGTTAAATAAAAGGGAAATCCTGCAAATGTGAACACAGTATGCCAGTTTACTGCGAAATACTTTGTCATACTTCCTCTAGTTACCATGGCAAGATAGAGTTATTGGCATCATCTGCTCTTCCGCAGTTTTGCACGTTGAAAGCATAAGCAGCAATAGGCCAAAATCAATAACATCATCATTCCTTCTACCCGTACGTGAGCGAAATTCAACTCCAATATATGTGCAGACCAGGAGGCACCATTTGGCCTCCCAGAAGCTTCCTAACAAAGGTGTCTTTAACCGTACCGAAACATGATCTCCTCGGTAGGTAGCATACAGGGCGCGTACGTGTTTCTTCCGCAAAGATATGGATTTCCCGTTTGGCGTCGAAACCCCGGTGTTGCTAGTTCCGATCGCTACGCTGTAGGTCGAAAAGGAGAATAAAGAGTGGAAAAATACCTAGTCTTTGATCGCTCGTACGCACTGGTGGAGTGCAATAATGGATGACCCGGGAAGTGCCACGTACGTGACATATGTTGTGTTTTTTTTCTTTTAAAAACGTTTCTTTTCTTCCATTCTATTGTAATCAACCAGTAGGGTGACAATAACAATTTGCAGGCATACTTGCTCTAGGTAGAATTATGATCCATATTAACTTATGTTCGATTTTGATTCTTTTTTATACAACTGAACTATGAGAAAATGTATATAAATACGATTGATCAAGCTTGCTGTTATTTTATGATTAATAAATAAGTAAAGATGTGTTTTTAATAAACTATCGATGCTGATGGAAGCAAACTAAACAAACCGATCTGCAATCTAATTTCCGAAATCTGATAATGCTTGTTGCATTTTTTTTTTGTTTTCTTATGGTTTCTTTGAATCAATGTGGTTTTATTATTTATATTTTTAATAAAATAATGTTCATACATATTAAACCAATATATGCACGCGTGCCTAGGCCAGAGATCACAACAACATAACATCATACAGTCTACCCCAATACAAACCCAACATTATGTTCACCCTTTTAACCAAAAGTTTTGGAAATCATATTTGTGTTCAGACGAGTTCCGCATCGTTGAGGTTCGGTTCAAAAACAAACAATTTTTAAACATTTCACTCACAGTACTCTCACGCCCTTGCACTTAACTTTTCAACTTATCCATTTCAAAACAAAAGCGTCATAACTTACCTTTCCTCTAATTGCCACCAATCTACGGGTATTTGTCTTTAAATGTGGCAGGGTTGTTCAGAGATTATCAAAAATAAAAAAAAATGAAATTTAAAATATCTGTTAAGTAACAGTGAATATTTTCTGTTAGATACTGTTAACCATAGAATTGAAATAAAATGAAATGTGTAGTATAGTTGCATTCATTCATTCCTTAGTTTGAATTTGTTTTAACTTCTTACCCAAGCACCCTGCATATGAAAACTTTTCGCGGTATATGTCGCACTCAAACGCGAGGCAAATCCACTGAGGGGAATTCTAAAACGTTGTCGTCTTTGACCCGATCGTTCGACGAAGCGACGACCAAAATAGCGCAAAGCCACCTTCCTTACACGTGAACCCTTTCACTAGGCTTCAGAAGTGATGCTTGTTAAGATCACTCAATCGCCCTCACAGATGGTTTTGGCTGAGCCATGTGGCATTCCACACAGGCAGAAGGCGTTTGTTAGCGGCAATAGGCATGGAAATTGCCACTATCTCTAACCCCTTTTAACACAACGACAAACACTCTGAACGATCTAATTTCTGAAGTAAATGGTGCACCCAGCCCCGGAGAGCAACACAGAAAACAATTACACATCAATTAGGGTCTCTTTATTTTGGGAAAACATTCACTCTCGATAACTGTACCCTTGGCATGTTCTTGAAAGGTGAGTCAAATTTGTCACTAGAGGACACACACATCGAGCTAAAACGGTTATAAGCGGTTGTTGCATACAATGTAAGAATATTTGACCATTTTTCGACGGTTTATGAACTAGCTATAATGTAATGAAGAAGGAATCGTATGATTGAGCTTTACTGAATCATATTAATGCTTCAGATATAGACAATTGTCGACTTTACCTTCATCTGAAATTATTAACGAACAAACAAAGAATCTCAAAAGTGCATCAGATAGAAGCTCATCCAGACTATTATTTAGAACATTTAACACATCCCTCTGCTAAACGGTGCTGCTGTTGGAAAATAGAGAGAATAAATAAAAATAAATTGAAGCGTCATACTCGGCAAACGGTAAACACTGAAAAAGGATCAAACAGGATGATTGAAATGTATTGATGTATGGGGCACATGTATGTCACCCCACTTTCGTTTGAGTGCATATGCCACCAAGCAATGATGAGTATAAAGAAGGTCCACAACAGAATGCCGAAAAAAATGAAATAAAAAATGGAAATAAAAAGGATGAATAATCACAGTTGCCAAATTTACTGGCCACAAATGTACACCAGGAAACCGAACCTAATTCCAGGATGAGGCTGGTAAAAGGATCACAATGGGCCAGAGCCAGCCAGTATGAGATACATTATCACCCTGCATTAATATTTCTTGCTGGTCCAGTTGTCGGTGTGAATGGAGATGCTTTCGGTTTCAAAGGATCGCTCAGCCACACACTCCATAGGAGGCTTAATACGAGACCATCTGCATCTCTTCTAACCACCTTCTGCGTTCTGGTTCATCTCACCAAATCTTCAATTCCTTCTCATTCCCTTCGCATGATCGTGTACATTCATTACGTAGAACTTTAAAACGGCATGTTGGCATATCGGCTGCTCTCGTGATCGCTGGTCGGAGAGGGCGGAAATGGAATGGTTTTGCGTGCAAATAAGAAGCACTCAATTACTGTTTTAATATACAAAGTGCAGAATTTTACAGAGTTTCTTGGAACGATTCAGTCGAGAAGTACTGGTCGAGGAATGGCTGTTTTAAGGATTGCCGCAGCACACATGACATGATTTTTGAGTTATCAGTCAGTCTCGGTGGGATCGAATCTCGGTCAAAATGACACGTTACGTTCGTCATAGCGTACTTAGGTGCTGTGCCTGGGTGTCTGCCATTTCCTGTAGTTAAGACACCGTTATTAGCTGTCGGAAAGATGCATTAGATCTTTTTGCCACCATGCGATCATTAGCTGCAACCATTGCTTTCTGAGAGAACGCATGCGATCGTACAGTCGTATCTTTATTGATAATTATAATTTGTTTGCCTCATTAAGACACTTCGTTTTTGTTCGGCACTTGTATTGTTACGTAAAAGTACATTAAAATCCGTACCATGTTTTGATTGTATAGAATATATCATCAAAGAGTAGCTCAGTATTACTTTACTTTATATTTGTTCTTAATTTAAGATATTTCTCTACATATCAATAACAAAGCTTCGGAATGCGAAAGCAACAAACTGATAATGAAGTGATGAATAAAATACACACTACGGATAGTACGAGGCCGAGCATACGGCAATCAATCGTTTATTAAGTATCATCATACTACCGCCTCCACCAGGAAGTGTGGTTCATAATTCTCATCATCATCACCTTTTTACGATAGCCACATCTGAATGCGACCAGATGCTCTTCTGGATCGTGCTAACATAAGAACCATGTGTTTCGCTTAACATCTGCATGTTGTGGCGAGCTATTCCGGAACGACGATTACACACAAATCATAGCAGGACACGAACCATTCCCATTACCATTGGTGTGGATTTGCAAGACGAGGATGATGGTGTGTTGTTTGTTTAGGGAAATACATATTGCTATTGCGGCAGCAGCTTCCTTAACAATTCCTTTTTCTACATTTTCCGGAATTGGGAAGACAGTGTGAAGCGGAGCGAGAGATGACACAGAATCAACGCAATTTAAAAGAGACTCTTAGAACCGTAAAAAGAGACGCCTCGCTAACGTGCAATGTGACCTAGTTTAAGTTGCCTAAATCCATCTATAGCCTTAAAAGTGAGGCCAGCTTTGGTGTTGGGCCCAACTTCCAATCAGCAGCATGACGTAGCAGACGCCATAGCACGACGGTAGGATGCCTGGTGGTGTTTCACCCGAGCAGTTTGATCATTCGTCTGTAACCTGATCCTGGGCAACGGTCGCACGTGTTTGAGGATTCCAGCCGGGAACAGTTGGCACCGATGATCCCCCGACACTGAGGGCACATGAGCGACGGCACTACCCTCAGGAGCAGTTAATGCTTCCGTTTTTATAGACGGTTTTTAACACATTACACGAAGCCTTAGCTCGGGATGCGTGCGGTCGGTGGGAGGGAAAGGCATGGATGTGACAATCAGCTGCATTTTTGTAGTGGCATGGCGTTGGTTGGAACGTCGGCGACATTAATGATTGAAGTGGTTTTACTTGTGTTTAAGTGGGTTTGGTTAATGAAATATTTTTTGTTCCACCACGCACGGCACAGTTTTAGGGAGTGTGTATATATTGATCATCTAACTCGCTAATTCTGAGTGTTGGACGATCCATGGTTTGAAATTCAGATAATACTTACAACTGATCGGAGAAACCTTGACATTTTGCTATTTCCTCTTTACTTACATACCATTGAAATTCATTTTGATTCCAATTTTGTGTGTGTGTCTTAAATGTATGGAAAAAATAAATGCAACAATTATCACGAGATGTCTTTTTTTCCTGATGTTAAAAAACAACACCACGATCGTGACGATCATAAAAAGGCAGTAACATCCCTGATACTTGATTCCAGAGCTCAGGATACGATCGATTGCTACATATATGCATTGTTTGTTTCTGTTTACCAAAGGCTCTACTCGTCGAGATAGGTCTTAAGAGATAAGTGAGAATCAAAATCGTGCTATTTAAGACAGCTGAAGGTTAGCTCAATTTTACTTTACTTCTTTTATTTCTAGCATTGCCAAAAATAGCATTGTATGTATTGAACCACAATTAGCATTATGAACCTCTGGTATACCTGAGCGGTATTGTAGGATGATCCAAATCGTATCGTAAGAAAATGGAATTGTAATATTAACAAGGGATCAGCTTTGTTTGGAAACCCACATCATAAGAAAGGTTAGATAACATAGTACTCAATGAAATTAGTAAATAAACTATAACTTTCAGCTATACTGAAATGATCACAAGCCAATATGATTATTCAAAATTCCAAGAGCAACTACTGCTGAAGGTAAAAAGCCTAAGTGACTCAACCATGAATAACATTCTCACTGCAGCTGTTTGTCGTACTCCTGTGCCGGAAAGGATGAACCTTGTATTCAAACAGGAGACCAATAATAAAATTAACTATTTATTGTTATTGGTTTTCACATCCGTTTAACAGTTGAAGTTACTGTGTCTACTTACTTTCAGGTCCCTAAGCCTTCATGCATTCAAGAAGCACTTTGTCTATGGATGAGGTATGCAAAGACTGTTCGATTGTAATGTTTTCTTTGGATTGGTTTTTAGCCTATAGTTTGATCAAATAACAAAGTGCATTTAAAAAGTTTCATATTGAAATATATTTCAACAATCGTTTGCAACATTCTATACGATTTTATCGTTTCTACCATCCTGCCTGTTTATGAGTAATCGACGTTTCCCCAAATGAATTCCCACTTGAAGAACACGTGTCAACGTCTGTTGAACTCTCCTTCGAATTGGTAGGTATTGACGAAACCGACGAGACACCAAGTGAAGTCAAACCCATAAACCTACCTAATCCACACAGCACATCGGGAACTTTGACTTTCCGTTACCGTTTTACTCACTCTTCTCCACTAAAACTGATTTCATTGGAATACTTTTGTCGGTAAACCGATGCTTGTTTGTTGACACAATGTGCCGTATCGACCCAAGTCTATTATTGCTGGCACACGCACATCAAACGGGTTTGGAGATGCAGTTTTTCCGGCCATAAATATGCCAGGCAACGGTTATCCAGGAAAACCAATAAAAGTTTAAGCCAGACCGCCGAAAACGTCCGCCGATAGGAAAAAGTCGCGGGTACATGGATGGGCAGACAGTTGATAGGCAGACAAAGGCCGCTAAATGCGGCATCAGTCACCCTCGGCAAAAGGATTGTTTGTAAACGATTAGTTCTACTGAATAGGATGTCTTTGAGGGAAGTAATTACCTTTAATTATGTTTCAGCCACTGCTCAGCCGACTCTTTCGAGCCCACTGTTTAGTGTAACAGGAAACCTGGTTAAAGTGAACCGATGGAAGGGTTACAGTTCATGAATGGTTGATTGATAGACTTGATTGATTGATAGAGTGACGAGGTATCATCACGACGTAGATTTCGTTGCGTGTGGGAAACGAATAAGCTGTTGTTGTGCGCTGGAAACAATTGCTTCCATATGGCACGCGATGAGGCGAGTGAATTGGTTGTACCATTCCCACTTTAAGACGCGTTGAGGTTCTTTTCACCTCTCCCATATATCGCTTAGTCCGCACATTGTCACCTGGTGTGAAATGCTTGAACAGTCGACAGGTCGTTCAAGGTTATAGAAAATGACACTACTTGGGAAATAATTTAAATGATTAAATAACACAAAATGGCAATTTTCATGAATATGGAACCAGACTAAAGAATTTGTCGTGCCAAGATGTCTTGGAACTCATTAACAACACATTTTGCCATTCCCATAATTTCGGACATCTATGGAAAATAGATAACAAAAACTCTGTTCGGCTCTGGAGAGAGCAAAGAAAATAAACTTTCTTATTTGAGTGATTTTTGTCATTCAACTCGTGTTCTTTGGCACGAGCTACTTATTATACGAAAACAATTAAACTTCATCAACAAGCAAAACGCGCAAAATGTGAATGAAAGCACTTTCAATTAAAAATCTTCTCGCATTTTAAACAACCATCATGGAATCCTTTTGCTGAAACGGAATCTTTTGAAAAATAATTAAAACTTGTTTGCTTTTTTCACTGTAACCCTCACTCCAGCTCTCTGGTAGAAAAACGAGAAACACCCGGTCGCTTTTTGTCACCTGATGTACGTTTCGTGGAACAACATTTTAACGATTTGAAGATTTGAAGTCGGTAAAAATGCAGGGCACGAGACAATACACATGTTCCATTATTCATGCCAGTTGTCCGAGCGGTACTGGCAGTCGACATTACATTGCGCGAATGTTCCGCGATGTAATGTATGACTGTACTTTTATGCATTTATTTGCGCAATCGATCAACAATCAGCAGTACCAGTGAAGAAATGATGATCTTTCGCACGCGTTCAATTGCAATGATTATGAATGATGGGCAGTTGAGGGGATTTCGCAACTGGCTTGGCTTGGCCTGTTGCTGATTTATGCTACTGGGGTTGAATCGGTGCGCAATCGGATGGGCAAGGGAAAACAACAACACGATCAAAATAATCCATCAAGAAATGTTCTGAATTGAGTGGCGTTATGCATTTCGATCAGTACGGTTTTGTTTTTCTACTGTATGGATGATGTGGAAGGGAAAGCTTGAATGTTCATTATGCACGAAAAACGTGTTTCATAAGAGGTAATTTAAAAATAAAACATAAAAACCGATCGTCAGTTTGCTTAATCATTCTCTCACACACAAACTGTTGCTCCTTTGGATACATTCAAAAGTCATACGATGTTTTTTTGGAAACGATGCGCTAAAATTGATCTGTTTCATGCCATTTTTCCCAACAGTGTTAAACATCGGCGCTTTTAAACAACTTACTGCTCACCCTTCAACCGGAACGATTATCCGTTACTGCACGATGGCAGCGTTTTTGGCGTCCCATTTGATGCACCGGTAGTTCGGGTTTCACATGCTTAAGAAAATTCTTCCAAAACTGCGACTCTCCCCAAAATTAATGCAGCTCACTGGACGAAATAATGAAAAACCGACCACAGGTGTTCAAGTTCAAAGGACTTCGACCTTTACGGCATAGCGTATATTATTGTGTATTCACACTATTTGGCATTTGCGGAACAATGCAGCCCAAAAACATCAAACGGAGTTTTCGGTTTCGGTGGGGGTTCTTCCCGAACAGACCGATATGTTGTCAAAATATCTGATCTTATTAACACACAATTCGACGAGGAGGGGAATAAATTGCGTAGCTTTTACGCTTAAATGTGTGCGTGTGTCTGGATGTTTTTCGGGAATGCTGCTGTTGCTACCAAATATTTCATTTCTGTTTGCAATGGAAGCGGCATATCTTATGCGGAATCGAAACGGTTTTCTTTTGCAATTGCGCACTGTAAACCGTGCCGTACGTTGGGGTTCAATTTAACGGTTGCTTTTGACTGAGCTATTCCACGTTTATTTAAAAGTGCTTCGGTAGTATACAACATCGCTAAAGTATTTCTCACGTTAGGTTTTTTCAATTCCTAAGATACCGTACATCACGATTCAAAACAGAGGATTAGAATTATCTTTTAGCTAAAATAAACTCGTACTTGGGTACAGTTCAGTCGTCAATTACTTTACTTTACAACATGCCCGTTGTAGGTTCAAGACTATAATGAACCTCCCGTCTGTAGTGAGAACTGACTATCTGTCTGCGTGGTCTAAGACTCAATAAGTCTCAAAAGCCTCAAGTTTATTATCACTGAGATACACCTCATGCCTTCAAATTTATTGGTTTGATATTTGTTTTTAAGTCCAACTCCAATGTTCCAGCTACATACTCTAAATATGTACCTCTTCCCCAAAATATTACATGGGGAGAAATCATGCAATTCCTGACGGCAGTGGTATGAATCAAGTTAAGCTTGCCTTATTTCAAACTCGAAATCATACGCAATAAGGTAAGCTCATTTACCAGTCTTGGTAATAGATCAGCAGAAGAACGATCATCAAGTTCGATCATGATCACCACACCGGAACTGTGTACTCGCGCCGGAAAAACAAAGGTCCGACACCGCGGCATCACCGGGCAGAAATAGAAAGACTGGCGCAATTCCAGAAGAGTTCCAGAAGTGTGGGAAAATGTCAGTTCCTCATTCCACCCTGGGCGGAAGACGGCATTCCTTTCCGATCACAGCTTTCCTACTCCCACCGTGGATGGGTGGGTGATGTGAACAGGCCGATAATAACGAACGACGGAACGGAGCTGGCACGGAATGGAATAGACACAACAGAAAAAAAACGCACACTGAGCATAACGCAGCTTGAAAGCAGCGTACTTTAAAGTATTTGTTGAATGAAATCAAATGATGCCGGTTCAATTAAACGTTATTACATACTTATGCCCATCATTACACATTTCGTACACCTTTCGAACCACCATCCGATCCGGTTCCGTTTCCTATGCAAGCATATCCAAACCGTCCAAGGACAATCGTCGCGTAAAAGAGAATAAGTTTAAAATTAAGTTAAAACATGAGCAATGTTTCCGCATGTCTTGCGTAAGGTTTTTCACAAAACTGTAGAAAAGATAAACCTATGAAGGCCACAACCACAACGCGTTAGTTGTCCTTGTGCCGGCCACTAGAGCGATTTGGTAAATTGAACCCTAAATGATCGGGCCGTACAAGTTTGGAAACAATTTGAGACTGGACAAAGCAATCCGAGTGCGAGTTGATTGAAACGTCGAAAATGTAATTGAAACTAATGATGGCGTGAAATCGTTCTCTCCAAGGAGTTACACCGCATTTTGGCATTACATTGAGTGTGTCAGTTTTCATGAAGGTCAATCAAAGTGTGATATTTCAGCATTTATACCCACATCGTGTGCTGCTGAGATTGTTTTTCGTCATGGGAAACTTGGGCAAATTGTTGAGAATTTAAATTCTATTGGGAATAGGCATTTATGCACTTTACAAAAGCGACATAACATGTTATAAACGTTCAAATGGATGCATTTGAACCTTTATCCTTCAAATACATGAAGGCATTGACATACTTGCAATTGGGTTTCCTCTGATGCTTCTATTAAAATAAAACCAAATAGATGGTGCGAACTGAACAGCACGTACCGGATAGATCTAAAAGACTGGTCTAGACGTAAGATAAACAAAACTGGAAAGTGGTAGCTCAATCCTTTTTGTGTCTTGTGAGAATGGCTAGAGTGCCTCCACACCCTTGGCATCAATCATGTGCAATGACAAAAGAATGAAATCTGTCGATAACTTGGTAATTTGACATAAAGCTACTAATACTAAGAGTATTTGTAAAGTATAGACTTGATAATAAATAAATAAATGTCATAAGTGAAGAAGTCATTATAAGAGATTCAGTTAAAATTTATAAGCGAAAGAATGCCCATTAATTAGTAACACATTACTATGTTTGAAGTCGCAGTAACCAGAAATGGGAAAACCAAAGTATTGAAATAATAACCCAAAACCTACAACAGCAAAAATCTCTCCATAAACAAAAATATAAATAGATAGCTTCCCGGTCTTTTGTTTCCGACAGCGTGCGTGGAATGTGTCCTACCAAAGTGCAAAAGGTTGAACAGAAGGAAACTAACCATACAGAGACTAACCAGAAGGCCAGGTAAATCAATTAGCCCTTCGGAACGTGTTTGTTTAAGGTTACAGCTTATTCCCAATTCCTATTGTGCCGCATGGAGCTGATTCTTATCATCCGACCCGGTCAGCCAATTTTCTCTATCCGGTTTGGTTCGGTTTTGGTTTCTTTTTTTTCGGCAAATCTATCCGCACAAAGTCGTTTGCGTTGAGCCATGGTTTATCGAATTTTCCTTCGGGGTTTTCTGATTTTTTTTTGTGTACAGTTTTGCTCCGATGTGCGTTAGCGTTGGCTGCTTTCGTTTTCTAATGCACTTGGAAGTTGATCTTTCACGGTGCACAAGGCTAGCAGGTCAGGTTCGCACAATTACCGTGTGGTTACGGGGTGAATGCTAATGTGCCTATTAGCAAAGGTTATGCTCGTTTCACCGGGCAAATCGAGGATCAGCAGGATTTAAACAATCTGTAAGAATATGGTTTGCACTGCTGTTTGCAACACCAGAACGACGTAAACATGGCAATGTTTGGTAACGATGGAACTGACTGGAAACGAAATATGATCACAGTAGTTTGTTACATAAAATGATTTCTTTGTTATTGTTTTTTTATCCCATCTATCTCACTTTTCTTCAGTATATAACCTTTATGATAGCTGCAATGAAATCTAATGTTAAAGTTTGCGAGGACTTATAGGGCATTCAACATTCTAATACACTTTGTATTTTTTAAGATCACTGTGCTTGTTTGCTTAGTTTCCTAGATCAACTAAATTATCGTACATTTTATGATAAGAACACATTTCCCATGATTTAATTAGACATATGCGATGAAACACGTGACACGCTAAACAAACGACCGATCATCACATCTGCAAGCGAAAGGAGCGGTGGGTGGAGTTATATTGCTTGTTATGTTTTTTTTTTTTTTATCTCTTCTTCACTTAAGCATAAGAGATGTGCTGCTAAGTTTCTTGAGAGCATAAGATAATTGGGAGAACTAAAAGCAAAGTGGCAAAATCGGAGAAGCAGACAACATGTAGCATGAGCATGATTTCCCCTCGGCACGTCGCATGAACCTCTGTTTCGCAGGGAGCGGTTTCGTTCTCTCTTGCTATGTACTTCGCTCACGCGCAGAGCGTTGGGCATTTTCGTGTTTGACGTGAGTATGCACAAGCAGTTTGTGGCCAGACATCGGCCAACGTTGATGAGGAAGTTGAGTGTACTCTACAGTGAGATTGTATGCCTGAACTCGCACCGGCATGTTCGGGTTGTTTTACTTTTCTAGTGACCAATAGCAACCAGAAAATGCATAACATTAAACGGCTCAATTATGATCTTATAAAAACATTGTTGTTTCATACAAATATACTTTTTAGATACTTTAAAAACAACACCGCATAGTTTCATAAGTTTAACGTTGTGTAAGGAAGGTAAAATACAGAAAAAATATCTTTAAAATATAATACCAATTTCAAACACCCACAGAAAACACCACCGAAAGACTATTTCCTTGTAGAATATTACTGGCTTAGAACGAAACGATTCAGTTACATTGGTTGTGTCTTGCCTTTTCTTCACTTGCTCTACAATCTTGAATTGCTGGTCTCCATCTAATCGCGCCAATCAATTCCGTTCATCCTTGTGGCGTGGGTTACCATAAATCCATGGTATTGAAGTCACACGAAGCAAAGCAACGATATCAAAGGAAGGGGCGAATCAGCCCAGCAAATTATCTAAAATCGTATGTGTTTGCTTGTGGATTGTTTGGGCTTGGGTGGCGATGAATTCTGTTGAAATTTATTGCGCCTTACGTCGGGGCGATCGGAAGTAACTTATGGTACGACGCGCTAATCTATGAAGGGAAAGAAACGTTACTTTTCCAATTGGATTGTGCACTCAGCTGAACATTGGATGAATGCCATTGCCTAGTCTTAAGTGTGGGTTCATTTAATTTTATGTATTACTATCGGAAGTTGAGCTTTATTCATGGATTATTCGTACGCCCATTCGATGGAATCGTCAATAGGTAATAATGGTAGAACATTGGTTGGGGAGCCAACAACTAAATCCAAAACTCGACGACTAGGGCTTGAGATTAGGTGAAACTAAATATCAGACTTGCATATATATAGTATAAGGGAATTGCACAAAAAAAAACAAGTTAAAAGTAAACATTTTTTTCTATGCGAATGGGAATCGATCAGATATACCATAAAGGAGTAAAAACTCACTGTTATGAGCAGTAGCTGAAATAGATGAGTTATGCAGAAACAAAACACCTTAATCTCAGCAAAGGCAAATATCACTAAAGTAAAGGAAAGTTCTTTTTTGTTGTAATATATGTATATTCGAATACATCCAAACGTATTCCGTGTGGTAGGATTAGCAAGGTCGTCTAAGGGGTAAAAACGAAGCGTATTTGCAATCCAAACCTTGCAATGCCCATGTGAAACATGATAACATGAACATGGCAAGTGGTACCGTACGGTGTGGGCCGATTTTTTGTTTTTTTTTTTTTCTAGAAAAATTGTCAGCTCCAATCAGCTAGTAAAACCATATATTTTCAACGTCATAGTATTTTGTTTTCTTATATACAATGTTAAATAATTGAAATCATGGGTTACACGCATTTGGTGTAGCGAATCATTATTTATTGGCAAAAAAACTTATTTTTCTCATATTGGTTGTACGCGTGTACCTTCCTATTTGGAAAAGGTATAACAAAGATAATTGCAATTGAAGTAAAAGTATATAAAAATCATCATAAACACAAAAAAAAACTAGCCAAAAATAAAATATTTAATTTATCATTTTTCACACCAACGAACGCTTACGACAGACACATTTAGTATTGGTCATCCCCGACACCCACTAAATCATCCCTTTTGCACAATGTACCTAGTCATGCTCACGACAAGTACCGCCAAGAATGCTATAATCGTAAGTCACTGTCTGGAATTTGCGGTGTGCTGGCGTCGAGCATCTTATCGAACGTAATTACGAAACCAAAAATAAAGCCGGACATGTGTGAAAATCCGTACCACCGGCTCTGTCAGCTTGCTTTCCAACCAATAGTATGCCAGATCGGGAAAGTAAGAAAAAAAAGCAACAGCTGTAGGGTGTGTTACGTATGTAGGTGGCAAGAAAGTGAACGATTGTTCTTATCAGTTTCACACCCTAATGTAAAGACAGCAAAACACACACTCCTTAGTGCAAAGCAGTACGTGACCGTCTCGTGGTACAGGTGACGGAAGTTGACGCCACGATTCATCACGTCTGGTTGGTTGGTCGGGTCATGGTTGTTGCAAAAGAAGCGAACGAATTAAGTGCATTCAAATGCGATACATATGGAACACATATTTTAACAAAGCCACACATGCATCCAAAATGTATCTTTAAAAATAATAAAAAGTGTAATTACTTCAACATCATGTAACTACGAAACACATGATTTCAGTCGAATTTAATCGTTTTTGACCTAGTTCAATTACAAAGATAATGCTTTGGATGCTCATTAACGTATTGATTATGGTTTTAACATGGTTGAATTAATAGTTTACTAATTTCTCATGCTCAAGAAGAATCGTTCTAAATCTTGTTTCATGTCCAATTCGAGTAAAATATTTAAGAAGACAATATTTAGGTATGATTGTAATAAGAATGTTAAACAGAAAAAATAAAAAAAAATAAAAATAAAAATAAATAAGAAACAAAGTAAAACGACCGCGGTCATTGAGCAACGTAACGAGTTAGTAAAGATATCATATTGCTTATTTTCATACAGAAGATAGACTTACTATAAATAAAGAGATAAAAACTTAAGAAGTAAGATAATCTTTTTTGACAATCGATCTATACGGATCACTTACAGTAAAACTAGGCACAAATATTCAAATCAGAAGACAAAACATGGCCCCACTACCAGAGGCGGATTTATCCTTCTCGGGGCCCTAAGCGGGGGATAAAATTGGGACCCCTAGTTTCCTTAAAAGTCCAGAAAATTATATCGCATTTTTAGCAATATCTCGTTACGAATACCAAATATGTCATCCTGATTTCGTTAGGGATT
>KI920373.1:15308-32252 GCA_000473525.2 Anopheles melas | reverse complement strand
AAGGCCCCCCTTATTGGAATATTATCCCTTCAATGTAAAGTCCGGTAATCTTATTAGTTGATGGATTTTGCATTAAATTAGAATAGGATTGAACAATTGAATACAAACTTACAAAAAACAATAATCAGTTACATGGCTCTGTTTTCACAATCTAATAAAAACGTGTTAGTAAAATATAATCCTATTTTCTACTGCATTGCTTAAAACAACCCAACATTCTTCGACGCACATCTTTGGCTTCGATTTGCTTCGGTTTTACTGAACCCACACACTCACACATCCCCGCAGTTTGCTTGCATTCCAGCGCAGCATGACGGTGCAAAATCGGTGAATCACTCGCAGTGCGTTTGGCACATAATCACTCCATCAGGCGCGGAGCGCCGGAGGAGTAGATGATGATCGGTCGATCAGGGTATCGCATGTCAGATCGATCGAGTACCATACCATGAGCTGCGCACCCAACTGCACCGCTTTCCTTGGCCTCTCCCTCGCATCAAAACCGTGCTACCGTAACCCCACAAATGGTGCGCTGTGACCCACTGGGCAGAATCCGAAGAAGTTGTCAAACGTGTGCGGCGCGATGGATGGATTAGGAAATGTTGTTCAACCAACCAAGCAATCGATCGGATAGGTGTGGGGCTGGTGGACAGGAGGATCAATTAAATTAGTGCCACAGGTAGCACACAAACAGAGGTTCGCAACTGCCTCGAGGAGATCCGTCCGATGCACCACATGTATAGGACCCTGCCCCTTGCCGGCCCCCACGATAATTAGAGAGCCGTGTGCCACCCGTGATTGCAAACGTAAAAGGGCTGGGTCCGGTTTCGAAGAAGGCATAGCCCATCGGCCTCCAACGCCTTTCGAAGGGGTTTCAATGCTAGTTCTTAGAACGGTATAATTTTTTTTGCCTCTCTTGTCATGATGATGGTGGGAAAAGAGATCGGTCATAGCACTCCCCCCACGCAAGCTCACCCCTGCTTGCTGTGGTGCACCGGTGTCGCGCTGTCGCCTCTGTCACATTGCATAATGTGTTGTGTTCTTAAAATGTGTTGCATTGCCCTTGCTTGGTAGACCTCCTTCCACCGACCCGTGCTCGTGCCGGAAAAGGGCGGTTTAGATTTGCCGCTTGGCAGTTTGCAAGCAGGATGACATTTGCGGGCTGCCGCCCGCCAAAAAGGTTACGAGAACACGAGCAGAACTCGTGGCGGGGTGAGAATTGGTGCGCAATGTGGCGCAATGGGGGTGTTTAGCACAAAAGGTGCTCTTTGATTTGCTGTGGGAGTTGATTGGAGAGCAAAAAGGAGCTGTTGTAAAGAAACATAAACAAGTGTTTGTTTGTATTTTTTTATAGGTAGAGTTTTATTCCGTAATAAATACAGTGAATTTACATCGTATGTACACAGTGGTTCGACTCAGTTTGTTTCTGGTTTGATGGAGGTGGGAGTTCTGGTGTGTTTTTGTTTGTTTGTACATTGCCGGGAGATGAGGATGAAATGTGGCAACATAGTGTGCTCAAATTTTTCCAGCTATTGATAGGTGTTTCGCTTGCGTCGTCTTTCGCCGGAACGGAATGGATTATGCATTAAACCCTAATGGCAAGAGGAGAGAAGGCACAGCACCGATCGGGCAACACCGACCACCCGGCTCCATCCTCAATCACTGCTGGATCAGGACCATCAGGATGGCTGGTGCGCTAAATGGTGGGACTCCATCTCATCCGTTCCCGGAGTCACACACTGCCCGTCCCGCTTTAGTGGTAGTATCCGTGAGCGTAGGCCGGGGCGGCGTAGGCATGGGCGGCGTAGGCCGGAGCGGCGTAGGCGTGGGCGGCGTAGGCCGGGGCGGCGTAGGCAACCGGGGCGTGGGACACGACGGCCGGGGCGGCGTAGGCAACCGGGGCCTTCACGGAGACCTGTGAGTGTGAAACGAGGCGAAAAGGATGCGATTAGAACCGATTTTAAAACGAAAGACTCAAAGCGAACCGAGCAAGCGGCGAACCCGTTGGATGTGTATCTATCCCTTTTTTTGCGGAATCGATCCTTACCTTGTAGGTGTTGGCGTAGCTGGTGGCAACCGGGGCAACAGCCTTAACGATCGGGGCAGCATGGTAGGCCGGGGCGGCGTAGGCCACCGGGGCAGCGACAGTCTTGACGACCGGGGCACCATAAGCGTACGGGGCGTGGTAGGCGGCGGCCAGCGGAGCGTGGGCGTAAGCCGGGGCAGAGTAGGCCAGCGGCGATCCGAGGTATCCGGCGGAGACGGCGGCGAAGAACAGGGGCAGAACCACCTAATGGATTCGGAATTGGAAAAAATCACCAAAGAATTAGCACGAGGAGGCACGCACTGGAGTCACTTTGGGCAGGACACTTTTGGGGGGCGAAGGACACTTACGAGCTTGAACATTTTGAGTTTGGGTTGGGTTGGTTTTGTGAACGAAAGAGTTCGAAGAAGGCTAAGAAGCTTTGTTACACTTTGAGGTGCTGGAACTGGAATGCTTTTCTGGCTGGCCGGTCTGACTATTTATAGTGCCGCTCGGGCCTGTTCAGCCTTTCGGGCCTACAGAATCCGAAGGCACCACAGTCTTGTTAGCCGCTCGAGTCGCTCAAGAATTGATATCTCGCACCGTCGTCGTCGTGTCCCGCTCGTGCGCGTTTGGTTCTCATCGTTCCGCCTATTGCCGATCTGTTTACGCACGCGCGCGTTGTAAGTGCATTAGTACACCACAACGCCACAAGCGATCGCGTGTGCCAACAAATACACACAAACACACATACACACACGTATGGTTACAGTTGCTTTTCGATTGTTGTGTTTACACACGGATACCTCTTCCATCCGACTTTCCCTCCCCGCCAATTGCAGCCGATCCTCGACTCGCGTGGCTTGAAGGGATTGTCTCTTAGATGGAGCTGTGGCATGGGCATGTCTGCGACACAGTGGCGGAGGGGGTATTTTGATAGTGACCCGACCCGAAGCCTCAGCTTCTGCCGCCTAGACCGAGTCGAAGAGGAAAGCAAAGCAAAAAAAAGCGGTTACTCCTTCTTCGCGAGAAGCTAACGATATCATCGGGGTGGTGTACGCCGGGGCACGATGCAAAAAGCCGACCGTAAAGGTAGCGCGCCGGTCGACAGAGAGCGATCCCCTCCTCCTGCCGACTGTGGATTGCTCACACGATCACACCGACCGGCACGCTGCAGATTGCCATTGATTTAACCTCTCAGTGTCGCACGGCTAGTGGCATGGAATGGGTTTGAGCTTTGGGAGTTTACAGATCGATCGATCGAGTCGACCGGGCTCGTCTTGTTCTCGACCGTCGAGTCGGTTCACGCGTGCGACTGATCACTTGCAATCATCATCATGTGTTTTAAGGTGTCTTTTTATTTAGGGAAAATGTGTCATAAAAAGAACATTTGTAAGCGTTACTAGTTATTGATTGATAAAACGTCCATAAAAGGAAGCACTGTCAGTGAGCACGCAGACATCGCAGAAACGGTTGTAAAAGTGCAACAGGACCTGCTGATTGAGGTCCACACACGAACCTCAAACCTCGAACACCTCATAGCTCGAGCTCGTAATGGCTTTGAGGAAGTCGTGATGTAGTTGACATTTTTCTCACCCGATTCCCACGGTAATACGACGAATCGGCGGGTGCACTCAAGGCTGGGCAGGGCAAATGACTCACTCGAGCGGTGGTGTCGATGGTGCTGGCTGTCAGGCTTCCGCGGGACATTAGCGCTACCATTAGATTGCAATAAAGTCTTCCACATTGCTCTCATTATATCACTTGCACACGATGCACGATGCAGGAGCAGGTGTATGATGGAGGAATTGCGCTTGATTGCGATTATTTGATTGGTGCTTAGCGAAGGAGAGAAAGGGGTTGAACAGGGGCTAGTAGACGTATTAGATACATTTCATTGAAGGGAAACGAATAATTTGCTGCTAGAGGCTAATTGTGGGGAAACATTTTCAATATATTGCACAATTAACAGGATTAATGAATAAAAAGCTTTATATTTGAAGAATCTTACTTAATCTTCAGTTAGCCATACGAGCCATCATCTTGTGCAACAGATAGGAGCGCTAGGAATTCTTAGCTAGAAACCGTTTAAAATAAATCCGTAACACTTGAGCACATGAGACACTCTCTCGGGCGCTTCCAGCCCAAACGCGCGCTGATTGATCGCCACGAGATGCATTCGAAGAATGCCGACGGACTCGTGCGTGTGTGTGCAATCGGCCAGAGGCGCCAGTGCTAAACGGTTATCTATTGCGACATCACACATCAGTCCCCAGACTAGTAACGGATGTCTTTAAACGGATGCTTCGCTCACCCTGAGAAGAGAAGTAATACATTCCATAGAAAACAACTGTCCACCTGGGGCCGGATTCGGGTTGGCTTTTTTGCAGCAGCTTTCTGCGTTGAAGGGATTGTAAGAAAAACTGGCTTACAGCGTCATCTGATGCATGTGTGAACCACGCCAGATCAAACCGGCGGAGGCTAGTCCGCCAGCCCTTAGGTACGGCTAAAAGGTTGTCAGAAAATTCGTGGAATGATTCTTTCGGTTCGATTGGCGCGCTCTGACGGGGGGCCCTTGTGGGGTTGTGTAATTTTGCTGTCGTCCTGCAGCAGCAGCAAATGGCAGCAGCAGCAGCAGCAGCAGCAGCAATGCAGTGTGTACCACCGCTTTGGGGTGACCGCGCACACTCGATCGGGTGCCACCGGGTGCCTTTTCGCAGTGTGTGTCAATAGTGCATTTTTCACACGAAGATCGGGCACGATTGAACCGATCCGATCGGTCGGGCTCGGGCACGCAGGGAAGGGGGTTGCAGTTGATTGTTGCAGCTGTAATTAATTCCCCATCGAAACCGAAAGTGTCCTTCCCGCGGTCTCCCCGCGGTGTGTGTCAGGTGAATTGATTCTATCGACGCGAAGGGAAGCAACACAGCCAGCCAGGCCGCTTACTCATACTCTTCCCTCGAGCGGGGCGAACTAGCAACCTCGAAGTACGTCTCGCTGTACACCGCTGGCTCGGAAGGGATCTCGGTTTTGTCCGATAGACAGCGCAGGCAAGCAATTTGCATCGACAATTATGCACCACCACCACCACCACCACCAGCAGCCGCCATCGTCAGGTGTGCAACAGCTAGCAGGCCAGATCATCCAGATTGGACGTGAAAATGGAATCAGATCGGGTGGCCTTTGCGTCCCGTCGGGGGAGGTCTTTTGTGTGACAACGGTGCCCATAAAGCGCAGCCTAGCCATTCGGTGTGCGCTCTGATTTATGATTTCAATGTCAGCGAAGGTCGTTCGATTGGAATGGGTCGAAACTGGTGAGGAGGTCAGGGAAAATCTTAAAGCTTACTATTTGTTCGTTCGTTCTTGTGGAGGCAATAGAAGGCCCGCGGCTGTGCCCGTGCTGCAGCACAAGTCCGGGAGCAAGACCCGGATGGCAGGCTGGTTCTGGTCGGAGTAAGATGTTAGTTCCTGATTGCTTCGTGGCGGCTCCACGTCGGGTGCTTGTTATTGGGTCGTAAAATCGTAGTTGGAGCACGGAAAGCTTAGGTCTAGTGCAATAATCCTGCCAGGTAGTTGTGTCTGAAGTTGGGAGTTTTATTACCACATCACACAGCAAAGAACAAGAGGAAAAAGGGTACAATGTTTCAAGTTTGCTACAGAAGTCATCCAGCTAATTCTTGGCGGATTCTGAAAACCACCAACTAAACCTTGTGGCCTTAGGTTTAGGGGCGTTAGAGGCCTTTAGGTCCACTTGAATGAGCTTGTCCTCCCTCGAGCTAGAACCTTCGGCCTTATACTGCAACGACCGGCATGGCAGCAGCTGCGTGCGAACCATGCATTACACAACGTAGAACGTATTGTTTCTCGCGCGTCACCTCGTGTGAGCTTTCAGCACAGTGAGTGAGCAACCGGACCATTTACGCGAATGCATTAATTGCACTCTCCATTCACCAATCGTGCTGCTCGATCTGTCCGATCGAATGACAAAGTGACGAATCAAAGTCAGACCACTTTGGAGGTGATTATGATTGCTAGGGCGGACCGCGATCAGCTAACTTGTCGATATTAGATCGATTGGAGTGGAAGTCGACACGTGGCTTGAAAAAAACAAATAACGACACGGGGTTTGATAATTGCTTGGGCGATTACATGGCCACTGGTTGGAGGGTTTCGATCGATCGATTTTCTAAAAGATGGAAACCTCATGATCATCCAAGATCACACGAGCGATGAAGTTCTATATCTTGCATCGCAAACCTGAGGTTTTTTGAAATGTCTTCCCATGGCGGGATTAAGTGATCGCACGGGCCGCTTCCCAACACCGACGGGCACGATCATTAAGACTCGCGTTGCATTATCGAAATAACTCATGCAGGTAATCACGATCAAACGGCTGCAGTGATTGGATAATGAAGGGTTGTCGAGTAAGGTGCCGGCACACTCTCATCGCAGGCGGTTTGTTTGCCGTCCTCTCCCCAAAAAAGGGCAACCACTGGGAGTTTCATACTGACTGCTAAAACACCCCGAACGAAATGAAGGATAATTAATGTGATAAAGTGAAAACAGTTTCATTGCTGAAGGGACTCGTAAGATACACAGAGGGAAGGAGAAAGAGAAAAAGAGGTCTGACTAATCAATTCGTTGTCATGCCACAATTTAAACCGCGCGGGCAAAACGGGGGCAAACGTCTTTTGTGAGCGCATAGGATAGGGAGGCACGCCACGAGTCTGCGATTGCAGTAGCCCTCTGCTCAGGTCGGCTCGGGCCACCGGATTGTAATGCAACTCGAAACCGGGTTGCAAACGGGTCGTGCAATGAAAGCAAAAGGGCTCACGCCATTCGATTCGCCAGGCGACAGGTTGCGCGCGTGTGTGTGCGATTGGTTAGGTTAGCTCGGTCGGTCGGTCAGTGGAACGGTCGACCCGTTCGACACCCCATCCCTTGCGGGGCTGAAAGGAAAGTTGACTCACACACATTTCGAGCAGTGTCGTCCGAACTGCTCGAACACCTGCCTAGATGAATCAGCCCATAGCAGCAGCAGCAGCAGCAGCAGTGCTGATGTCGTCTGGGCACATAGGTCTCGTAGGTCGGAGGTGTTTCGCACTTTTCTTCAACGCTTGACTTGTTTATCACACTCCAGCTGTTATGCGTGTACGAACATGATGTGTTATCGGAGACGCCTTGGCAGTTGCACTCCGGCTGACACTCTCACGAACTCTCACGCAGAATCGCAATGTGGAGCAGCTGACGCTGGACGGACGCTGGCACCGTTGGGTATCCAACACGCCCAACCCTTCTCGAGCCGGTCATGCACGATAGAATTGACTTCAAAGGATGGAGACGAAGGGAATGCAGACACCCCGTTACGTAATGGAACTGGGCAGCAATGGACATTAGACGTGGTAGGCTGGAAGCAATTACACAGGGACAATGTTGGGCCGGTGACAATGCGATAAATAAGTCGGCTTTAATTGATACAGATGAGAAGTGGCCGTGCAAGGTAAAAAACAAGGCTCATATACATATGCACGCGGGATCGCGGGAGAATATGGGTCAAGTTGATTTACGCCGCCTCAGGTTGTCGATACGCTGGCTACCTGAAGCGGCCGCATCGTCGTCTAGCTGCGCTTAGCCCGCAATGCACGAAAGACTTCAACGCGCGATAAAGCGACGAACCGCCTTCATTGCAGGCGAGCGTACGTAAAATGTCAAAGCAGTCGAAACTGGAGCATTTCGACACCAATAAATCAGCACACAAATGGAAGCGGTAGATAAGGGGGAATTGGAGAGGGGAATGGGAGGGAAAGGGTAATATTATACTGAACTTTATTCTGCTTTTGTCTACAGAATGGTAAAACGATCTGAAGTAAAGGCAAAACAAAACGGAAAGGGGTATTAGCCGGCTGAGCACCGTATAGAACGAATTCGGGATTCAGGATTATGGCCGAACGGAAAGCCTTGTACTTTGCTGCTGAAATGAAATGTCAGCAGGAACATGGTGCTAGCGTGCGTTTTTGCAACTGTGATCTGAGCTGGTGAAATGATCGCCTTTCTGGTAACCTTGCCGCAGCGGCAGTCGTCAGCAAATGTTAATCTGATAAAATGTAGGTGTAATGTGGTGTAATTCACAATGAGTGTCTTTTATTAGCGAGATGCGCTGGAGCAGTCTGGTAATTGATGGTCATGAAAGAGAAATGAAAAATGGCCATAATCAAATGTCAAGCAATGGTTCTTTTCACTGGGGACGCCATAAAGAGAGCGTCGATTGCACAATTCACAATGTAATCGGTGATGGAGGAGGAGCATTCAGTGTCCTTCGTTTAGAGACCGGCTCTTCGTGGTAATGTCAACATTATGCTTTACATCTTGCGCACACAATATTTTGACAATGAGCCACCAGCTAGTAGCATGGCCAGATCAGACTGCTGCTAGCGCCGAACGACCCCGCACTTTGCACGTAATAAACACGTCTATAAGTTCACTTAAAATAATGACACATTGTGAGGGCCCATTTGCCTAAGCAGCAGCGGCACGAGCCCGACAGACAGAAAACAATCGCGACCTGATGCAACGGATGGTCCCCGTTTGAGTCAAATGCTGTTTTCACGCCACACAACACAGTCGGCGGCTGCGCGCCGTCGGTTGGTCGTAGCGCACGGTTTTATGAATAACTGACTGGCGAGGATATGTAACCTGCGCAACGGAGTTTCCAAATGCAAAGCCTTCGACAAGCCGAAGCCGACACAACGTGTGGTACAAGCACAGCCAATTGTCCGTAGGCGACAATGAGACAGCCGGAGTGAGTTACGAAAAAGTGCATCACGGGCAGTAGAAAAAGATGGTTTGTGTTAGTGGAAAATGGAAATTCCCTAAAGGTTTAAAAATAACTACTCAGCTCGAAAATCACGACCGGAACAACGGCCACTTTTGTGCGAAGAGTGGTAGGAAAGAATAGGAATAGGATAGTTGATATGTGTGTGCGTCTTCAGCTGTAGTAAAACGGCCCCCCAGAACGCCTTGTGGTGAACGTGGTCGCGCCTCAGTAATCATCGCGCTGTTACTGCTGCACGACGACCTTGAGACAGTTTTATTTTCATACCGTTTCGGCAGAAGGAGTGTAAAGGCGCTGAATTGTTCGCAAAGAGACACACACGCGCGTGTATTTATTTTTTTAGTTTTTGCTACAGCAGAAGGATGTTATGAACACCAAAGCGCGTGTATAAAGAGCGCGTTTTTTTGTGTGCACAAAATTCCATCACTTCCTACCGTGTTCTTTGCTCGTGTTTCGACTTTTTCGGGGGTAAGAAGATGCCGGCCACAAGCTGACTTAGAAGCACAAGCACACCTTCACCATCCTCATGGCCATCGTTTTGCCGGGAGCATGGCCCACACACTAGCAATTATCGACAATTTTCCTATTTTGATGCTGATTAAATAATTACACGTTGATCGAGGCGGCGATTTTATGTGTGTTGCAGGCTCTCCCAGGATGTTTGAATTTGAATGGGGAGAAACCGAAATGGAGAGACCACCACGACCGGAGGAGGTTGTCTCATGTTTCCTGCCGTCTTTACAGCGTCTTTACGCCTTGTCACCTGGCACACGGCGGGCGGCTTCTGGCGCAAAAGGGCACCGCGACAAGGCGGGCGAACGGTTTCGCGTGACCGATCGATCTTCGCCACGCTGTCGATTCGTGCATGGGTCGCGGCTGCTGGCCGGTTAATTGCATCTCGTGCCCGCTGCTCGACCCGCTGACACTGCGATCGATCTTGTGCAGAAGTCAACTGGTGCATAAAAGGTGGGTGTTGCTACAGCTAGGCCCGAGAGCAACCAGTTTGAATCTTATCAGAAGTATATTTATCATTCAAAAAAGGCTGCACACACACATACAGCGTCGTTACAAAGTATTGGAAAGGAGAGTTGATCACACAGTTAGAAAAAAAAACTAAACAAGCAACATGCGTAAGCATGTGAAATTATATCCACTTCCTGTGAGTGCGTTAGTGAACGCGGTCAACCCTTCCTGCAGAGCCAATAAATCTGTTCGTGTGCGTTATTTTTTGTGCTGCGCTTGACGCGCTTACGCACCTAATAAATTCGTGAAAGCTTGCGTACACTCGCGCAACTCTAGAGCGTACGCGCAAATCGTTAGGCGCGCCCGGTAGGCGATTGTATGCGCAGTGTGTGTCTGTGTGTGTGTGTGTGTGTGCATAAAGAACAGGTTGTGTTTGAACGGTGTCAAATGGTTTGGTTAATCTTGTCAGCACGATTGTTTTCCCCTTTTTTTAAGATGGGAGTAGTTGCTACTAGCTTTATCTGAATGCAAAGTCCTTAACCTTTGTCGCTTAAACGGTGTTCTATTTTAGTTGTCAACTAAAAGTTTTTAAGGCATTTTGGCAAAATATCCTTAATCCTCCATAGTCCCGAAACCTTCAGAGCGTGTCACGATCGATACAAACTTATTACAGCGAAGGTTAAATTTGTGCAGATTGACCATGCAAGCGAAACGGACTGGGGCAAATGCAAATACGGCAAAGTGTCACCTTTTTACCGATCGCCCACCAATCATGTACGTGCACAGATTTGTACCACAACCGCATGCACACACACACACACGCACGATCGACGGGTCCGATTGGGTTGACAAAATTAAATCCTAATGGTAACGTTTTGTTTGCGGTTGTCCAACGACCAACGGTGGACGCTGGAGCGTTCCAAGACTTTATTATAAATTTAATCACTGTAAATTGCAACATTGCATTCAATTGGCCGGATCGGGTGATCGACAGCGCGCTGCTATGCGTAAGCCGCATGAGTTGTGCACCGTCCAGGCTCAACTTTTACATCGTAGGGCCGAAACCGGGCGCTCGAGCGTAACCGTGGTGGACGGTAACGGTTGAGCTTCCCTTTTCGCCTGCGGAACAAACCTCCCTGCTTGTGCTTGTTATGCTGAACGCAAACGCAAGCGGACTTTGGTGGAGTGCTCTTGCGACCCGAGCGGAGTGCTGTCATGTCAACGATAAAGCGACCTGCTCGGTGTTGTTAGCGGGGTGACATTATCGCTTGCTTCGCACAACCGCAACATCGTCGACACACAGACATAACGTGCTTTTACGTCTGGTTTGATTGAAATGATCCTGTGCTCAAAAGGGATCTAATTGGGTCCGGAATGTTTGCCGTGGTGCAGGGAGCTATTGGAGCAAGAATTTTCGAATAGAACACGAAAGAAAGTCTTTACAGTCTTTGTTGCTGAATCATTCTACCAAGCAAGCCAACTTCCTACAAACAAGCAACCAAAGCCACCAGCAATCGTCCGAATGGGTCGCGATCAATTAAATCACATCTAAGATTGCCACAAATAGACGCACGCGTATATGGCGATCGGACGGACCGCCCCGATCGCCCAACTCCGACTCGGAGGTGACAATGACTTGTGAGTGGCCACACCACCATGCTGGTTAAGGATTTACCTTTAAAGGGATGATAAATTGTTCCTAATTCTTTGCGACGCTCAATAATTGCACGGTGTGGAATGTTCAACAGAAGAAAAAACACAACGGCACTCGATATCGCTCACTCCCCGATGCTTATCACGGTTGTTTGTGTTCTAGCTTCACACACACACACACACCCTTTGAGGTCGTTGCCGAGTACTTGGAGCGTGTCACGTGGCAGCAAGACAGATGGAATGGGCCGAATTGAAACAAAGAACGTGCAATCGCTCCGGTCCGGTTCAATTACGCAACCCGGTAAGCATTGATGGCGGTGGAAAAAAAGCTCGCTGAGGAAAGGGAATGATTCTGGCAGTGGGACGTAAAGTCGATAAATCATATTCTCAGCTCTCAGCGGTTCTTTGATTGTGAACTGTTTACTGCTAGGGTGCTCCAATCCGCTAACGAAGCTCAAAGCGTGCGGTGGTGTGTTTTCTGCAAACATACCAGCGTTGTCCGGGTACCACCTCAAACATGTAGTGAATATACTCGTGGCGTTACAATATTATCGACAGAAACTGGTCCAACGGTCTTGCCTCGGACTGAGGGGAGATCACAATCGGTCAGCCGCCACGACGCCGCCGCCGCTTGCCGCGACGCATTTCATAACATTTATGAGAATGCTATAAAATTGATTAATAGTCCCTGGGGCGATTCGTCCCACAGCAGCAGCAGCAGCAACAGCACACACTCTTTGGGTGAAGCTTTTGCATGGAATTTCTAGCGCGTGGCGCACCGCGATTTGCATTATCATTGGGCGAGTTAAACGCGTATGCGATCGCGATCACTTTTCCCGGTGCCGGTGTACAAAACGAGCGGAGCAATAGAACCCTCGTAGGTTATTGACAGTTCTTGGCCGGATCTTCGAAGGGTCGTTGCGTTGCGATTGGTGCACTTGGGGGAGTTTGCGGTTGGCCGGTGCGACCTATGAACTGCTCGCGGGCAGCACAAGAGTCATTTTGGCGAGCAAATTTATTGATTGGCTTGCAGCCGACACAGTGCCGGCTTTACGCTGCCGACTCATGTTCTGGGCGATTATTGCTCAGTTTGCCGTAAGCCACTCGCAGCTAAGTATCTTGTTACCTGGATGAAGGACAGCGCTTAAGAATTGAACTGAATCACGTGTGGAAAGAATTAATTTATGGTTGTGTAGGAACAAGTTACTGTCTTGGGCCACGAATGGATATGTGCGATTATCCGTAGCGGCTACTAAATGATCTCAACATAGGATTAACAGTAAGTGGACTGATTGGCTGAAGTGAGAATGGAGATTGTTGGGTGTATTAATCGTTTGGTTCATTTGCACGAGATGTTACACAGATGAAGGGCAATTGAAGTACACCAGGATGATGATCGACGGTAAAGTTGCTATAAATTCGAGATCGTGAATGGATCAAGATATTTCAGGATGATCTTCGTATTTATGAAGATTTCAGGCTTACTGTGTCACTGTTTCATCATCGTATAACTCTATATAGAGAGCCTCCGAACATTACTTCTTCTTCTTCTTCTATTTGGCGTAACGTCGTACGCAGACATGCCGGCCTATACAGGTTTTCGAGACTTAATTCATTACCACGTAGCCGGATAGTCAATCCTTGCTACGGGGGGACGGCCCATTCTGGGCTTGAACCCATGAACCCCCGAACATTACTTAAAGATAACCAATGACACCTAGAATCTATTAGAAAACTAAAGTAAAAATAACTCCTCTCTTATGACCCTTCGTAACTTCTCCCTCTACACATGTAAAAGGTCTGTCTATAAAACAGAACAATTTAATCAACATATACTTCTCAAAGATGGTAAAAAGCAAAGCAATTCCTAATATGATCGGACAAGACTTTTAATTATGAAAACAAAACGCAAAGGACACAATTGTTTACGTGTATGGTATTGTTGGGCGAGACGTTGATTACTTCCTTAAGCACAAGAGCCTTTAGCTACAGCCTTCGTTGAAGCTGCGCTGTGATCGATAAAAGTTCGTGTGAAAACTGCACTCGAGTGCTAGAAATAGTTTAACGGCCATGACTCAAGTAGGATATTGTTCCGTGTGAATCACGAACAGGCAGGTCCCAAGTAGTCAAGTCCGGTAGTGTGTGTCTCCGAACTAAGAACATTCAACAAATTATCGATAATTAGTCTCTTTCTCTCTCTCTCTCTCTCCCTCCATCATCGATCGTCATCATGCGCGATCACGTTCTGTTACATTTATGCCTTTTCCATTTTTTTCCACCGCTCCGTCGTGGGCGACGGTCAGCACGGGAAGGAAATTAAACTTCTGAATCGGAAGGTCATTCGTGTGGCCCCCGCCGCTGGAGCTCGTTACGCTTTGAGTGGTCGTCGCAGGAGTGCAGGGCGACCCATAATCGTTCATTTGCCGGCGTAAAAGGGCCGCTAACTGTTGGAGAAAATTGAAAATAAACTCAATTTTTTCGACTGACAAGGGTTGCACAACACCAACGGCGGTGCATTTCGGTGACCTACAAATAGGGTTTTGGTACGGTTTTTTTTTGGTACGGCCCGTCTACACATATCACTCGGAGTGTGTGCTACATTGTGTGCTTTTTTTTTTAAAGGGCACGCTCCGTCTGCTCCTGCAGGGCAGAAAGGCGGCAAAGATCGAACGGAACCTGAAATGTGTAGCAAAAATTCGAACATCTTACAGAGGGCAGCTGCTTGGCAAGCGTTCGCTCAATTGCTCTTCAGTATAACTCACGGTCAGCTCGAAAGGGCTTGACCCGCCGTCAACAGCTGTTGCGGCAAGCCGGGGGCTTAGTGCTGTGGTGTGGCGTAGGGTTGATTTATCCCAAGCTAAACCTTTAAGCTGTGAACGCGATCGAGCATCAGAACATGATCTGCAATCACGATCTTCGTCCATCACCGGTGTGTTGTTATTCATCGCCAGTGTGATTGGACATCTTTGTGGTATGAAATCACACCATTGCTTGCCAACCATGGGCATGAAGGTATAGGAAAGCCCTTAAAGTTTATATGCCCCCGTTTGTACAAGACTTGCATGAGTTCGGTCACGTAATCTTTGGCATCTTGTTTATAATTGTTACACGATGAGTTGACACTATCGGTGCAGACCTTCGAGCAGTGCTTTTGAGATTGGAGCTGGAATTAGTTTATTGATCCATCACAAGGTCATCAGACCGTCAGCCAGCTCAGTGCATTGGCAAATGCTCGAGTAGAAAAACCCCTAGCCCTAGCGTGACTCTTGGGCCGGTTTCGGGGGCTTCAGCCCTTATCGATCAATGGCTGGTTGGTTGGTTTGTGTGTGTGATGGAATTCACTGAGCTTAATTATTATAATAGGCATAATTAGTTCGTTCGATTAAAATGGTTCGATTGGAAGGTGTACGACATCGATTAGATTAGTGAAAATTGAGTAGGCAATTATCGTTGACTTTGGACATTAGACTCGGATTGGTTTTATATGGGACCTCTGTGAACGAGTACTAGAAGGAGCAAATTCGATAATAATACGCCAAGATTTATTTTAAGAAGTGGTTTTCGGATGCACTTAGCAGATATGTAAAGCATTTGTCCATGTTTAGGAACATTCCGTCTAAAAAGGCGTTATATTTTGATTGTGACAAGAATTGAGTTAAGCAGGAAGAACGGTATTTACAAAAGATCATAGATGCAGGAAGAGAGCGTCAGTACGAACGATCAGTAGTCTCTTGACAGAACTCCAATGTTCAGTCCTCGCCAATGTGTATGCTTCAACACGTGCCTTAGAACACGTACGGAGCGGGCAGTCCAGTGTAGGCCGAGTAGGCACCGAAGCCTGGCAGACCGGCGGCAGTGTAGGCACTGTAAGCTGGCAGTCCCGCAGCAGTGTATGCCAGAGCAGGAGCAGCCGGAGCTACGAAGCGTGCCGCCGGGGCAGCAACGACGGCCGGAGCAGCCGCAACGACTGAGGCCGCTACCGCATGGTTGACGGTGTGCGCGTTGTAGGAGGTGGCGTACGGTGTGACGACTCCTGTCGCAGCAAGAGGAGCTGCCACTGGAACAACACCAGCCGAAGCAGCACCGAACACGCACACAACCAGGCAGATCTTAAGGAGTGGGATGGATTTAAAGATTTAAATGCTCGACTAGAACAGCTTCGAAGGAGTAAAGGACACTTACCACAATCTTGGCAGACATGATGCTTGTTGGGGTTTGTGGGGAACTCTGACGTTCGAAAGACTTGTGAAGTTTGTTTGTTAGATTGTTGTGAAGCGACTGATGCTACTGTTGGAGTTGAGGATGGGTTTTATACGATTAGGACACACATGAACAACCCAACCTTCATGCCGGTTTGCATACGGAATTATTGTTCAATTTCATTTTGTCCAAGTGAAGTCCACCCTCACCCTAGTATTCGGTGGGGCTGACAGTGTGTATCATACGATGGGACTATTACAGGATTGCACAATGTATATCTAGACCGTGGTATACTTTCCCAAATTGAATGCCAAGGCTACGGTATGATACTTGAAAACGTTTATGATATCTGAATTCATCGAATGCAATGAATCTGCGGTATATTTCACGACTTGTCCAGCATCCTGGACATGTAGTCTAACAAATTTTGATAGGCCTTCCGATAAAATCGCATCGCATGAGGCTCTACCACGGGCCCTAATGATTATCAAATTAATATTACTGAAGCATTCGTTAAAAAAGATTAATAATTTGTACATGCGAGGCTACATTACTAATACATTGGCAAACTGAATTGGAGTAATTTTCAAAGAAAACGACTAAAAATCATGTACATGTACGTGTATATATACATACAGGAGCTAAATGTGTAACTATATTCGCCGTAAAACTGATTGTTTTGTATGAAATTCTCATCGAATATCATCAAATGTTATTGATTTTGGTTTCACGGCGTGACGCCATTTGGCGGAACGTCTGGTTGCACGGTAATTAGGCCCCAAAAGTTCAATCTCCAGTTCCAGTTACCTTGTGAAATAACTCTGAACCAATTGAAATAATTCACACATTGAAATGTTTCATGAAATGTATCCAACTTTCATAAATGTATAGCGGAATTTGGGGCAAGTGTGCCACCTTAAGCATTTCATGCTATAGCTCACTAAAACGTTTTTGTCAAAAGCCGATTTAAATCTCATAACGATTTTACATCTTTTTCCTCACTCATAAATGAATTTCGCTTGAAAAAAGTGCAAACAAAACTGTTTTTAAAGCGTTTTAAAAAGGGTCTAAAAAGACGTTGTTTTTAGGCCTATGGGGCAAGAGTGCTACTCGTATGGGACAAGACGGTCTCATGGTTAAAATAAACTTATTTCTTAGATAATTGGAAATTGTTAGGTTTGTGGTACTAGTATATGTATTCCTACATGTCTTGAGTCCAGTGTTGCGAACGGTGATAGTCGTCGACATAAAATTTTACAAAATGATACTTTTTTAA
>AXCO02004138.1:0-21505 GCA_000473525.2 Anopheles melas | reverse complement strand
AACAATCTCAGGTATTTCAGGTATCCATTTTGCTACTAATCCGACCCCACATCCGTCCATCTGGTTTTTACGGGTTAATAGGTGCAGCAGCTGCTACCGGCAGCCCATACTCGTTGAAAGGTGTTGGCTGCTGCTGCTGCTGCTGCGGTTGCTGTACGCCAAAGTTTTCCGGTCCATTCGGTGACGCGGCCCGTCCAGTTGGCACCGTGCCGGGAGACGACGATCGACCCTGCTGAGCGCCACCCTCCTGTCCACCGGGGGCAGCACGAGCAATCTCAACGTTCGTGGGCGCACCTTCAAACGCTTGACCGCCGGCGACACCGAGCAGCCGAATGCCTTCCGTCGATCCGAACGCAGTTACGAAAGCTCGCTGAAAGTTGTCAGCGGCGGCACGGGACGCTGGGGCAGCGGCGCGTGCATCGAAAACTCCCGGCAGGGAGTTGGCCGGAGCTGGTGCACCAACAGCTGGCGCGAGCTCGGGAGCAACACCAACCGCTGGAACTGCTGGCGCTAGACGGGTGGAGAGAACCGATGGAGCAAAGACAGGAGCAGGAACGGCAGCACGTACGGCCGGGGCAGCAAAGGCTGGAGCGGCGTAAGCTACGGGTGTCTCAACGGCATAGGGACGCACCGTTTTTAGGACCGGACCGGCGACAAGCTGCGGAGCGGCAGCATAAACCGTCGGGACGGCAGCTTTGACGATGGGAGCAGCTACCGGGGCTGCGGCGTATGCCGTCGGAACGGCAGCTTTGACGATGGGAGTAGCCACCGGTGCGGCATATACTGTGGGAACTGCTTTCACCACTGGGGCAGCTACCGGAGCGGCAGCATAAACCGTGGGGACGGCTTTCACCACTGGGGCAGCCACCGGAGCGGCAGCATAAGCGAGTGAGGTCGAAACCGGCACAAAGGATGGCGCATAACTACGTCCAACAACCTGACTGTAGGCCGTCCTCAGGACACCCTGAGCAGGAACAATCGGTGCCGCTACGGAGTAGGCGAGTGGAGCAGCCACTGGGGCCGCCAGATAGGACGCCGCATGTCCTGCTTCCGTGCTGGAGCACAGCACAGCTGCCAGCAGCAGCACCACGGAGAGCTATTGGAATGAATGAATAGGATACTTTGTGAGGTGCTCTTTGTTGCAGCTCGAACAAGTCATTACTTACCGAGCGAATGACTGCCATGATGGTTGGAGGATTAGATGAAGACGTACGCCACACAACTGATGCCATACTCGGTGGCTAGGTGTTACTTTTATAATAGGATCACGACCAACTATCCCTACCAAAAGTGGGCAACGACCAAATCGAAAATGAGCGGGAACGAGCAACCAATGACTTCGGGATCATTCACAATGCACAGTGCACAGTGTTGCGCTTTGCCACGGCCCCGAACGGCTGCAAACATTGGAGCTAAATTTGAATTTAAATCGTTTCATTTTCCTTTCAACGTTGCACCACGGTGATGTAAAGCGAAGCTTTTAGAGGACCAGCAAACAACAAAAAAAGCCACTCCACTCCGTTCACCTTTTCGTTCACGGCGCTGACATGAATTATGCAGAATGCTTCTGGCGGGTGCGTTCGTTCGTTCGTTGGCAGCGGCATACACCCCGGCAACAATAGCAACAGCAGATACAAAAAGAAAACCTCTCCGAATTAAAAGCAATCAAAAAGTGCGCGCTTCGGGAAAAAAATCCTCCTTCCTTCTTTCATTCCTTTTTTGCAGGTGTTCTTTTCGCTTTCTTTCACTGCGCGCTCTCCGGATACTGGGTGTACGGATCATGTTCTCGTACGGAAATTTGCCCAAAGCTCGCCGCGGCAACCGCTCTGCATACTGAAACGGAATTTGATCGGGTTTGTTGTGTGCTGTGAAAAATTAATTTCTTTTGCAGGAAACTTTTGTGCGTATATGTGTGTGTGTGTGTGTGTGTGCGAGGCTTTTTTCTCGTGGTCTTTTGTTTACCTTTCCTAACGGTATCAGTGTAGTGAAGAGAGTTTTGAGTAACGCCTGCATATTACATGCTGTTCGGTTGCTGATTCATAATGGGAAAATAGGTTGTTCTTGATTTTTGTTTTCGAGCGCAAAGTTAACCCCATGCCGGAACTAATCACACATGATCGCATGAGGATGTGATGAGGATGAGAGAGAAGCCCGGCAAGGAAATCCCACCGGTAGTGGTTACGTACGGGGGTTTGAATTTTCCTGTTTTTGTGAATTTTTTATATGCTGCTTTCTACTACTGCCGAAAGCGGACGATTTGGTGCTGCTAATATAAATTATTTTAAGATATATAATGCTTAAAACAGTTGTTTAGGATTGAAATGCGCCAAAATATAGGCGATTTGATTTGCACCTTAGTTACGCCACAATACAACAGCAGCGCCATCTTGAGGCGATAAAGCAACTACTCCACACTTAACAGTAGCGCCATGTACGTGGTTAGTCATGCGAATCATGGGATCAAAGGGTGTTGTATTAGCTAATAATTGGGAAATATGTGTATATTAACACTCTGGGCGCTGGCATTTTGCATTAGCTTTCTGCGGCGAACACAGTACAAGATAAGTGAACGATCGTAAGCTCATGAAACGCTCTCGTCGCTCTCTCTCTTTCTGATCCTCACATATGATGCCGTTTCTGCAATATGCGCTCTCTCTTTCTTTCCGCTGCAATACGCTCTGCTGAGAGTTGTTGAGAGACCAATCACAAAGAAGGATACTGAACAAAACTGTGATTCCAAAACGAGCCACACAGTGCCCAGAGTGTTAACGGAAAGAGGGGAAGTGAATTAAGCCATCGGAAAAAAAATCCAAAATGTAAACATCGCTAGCGGAACATTGCGCTTCGTTGTCAGCATCCCCAGAAAATATGTGGAATTCAAATATGTGGAATTAACAGCACAGATTTTGGAGCTTGAATTTATTTCTACATCTTCATATCACCTTGCTAGCAAATCTTACATAGAGTCCTTGGCGGGTAGCTTGACACTTGTTAGCGCTCTCCGGTGAATATGATAACTGTTCTGAATTTTGCTCCCATAGAAAACTCGAGTGGCGAGTTTTAATTTTCTAGTGTAGGGCGCAATCCTACACAACAATGTATAAGTTTTGTCAAAGCTAAACTGTGGTTTGATGCTGTCCAAAGGAACGCTTTAAACATGTTATTGCATACATTTAGGCGATATCGAGCAATGTTTTTTCTACTTTCATCATAACGATTTCTGTGATATTTTGCATTATTTTTTCATGTTATGTAAAACAAGAAATACTATGTTTAGCAAAAATCTGAACCACAATTTATAATATTTTAGTTCTTATTGAATGTTGATGCATAATTTAACTCCTATATGTTGCATACCTTTAGGCGTTCTTACAATGCTGACGAGGAATGCTGTTTTGCTATTTTCATCAAATTAATCTTCTTCGTTTCCTATTCCTGTGTTCTTAATTTAGCTGCTTTTGAAACAAGATAAATTTAAACTGAACAATTAACGATGCTCTCAATAATTGAGCCTTTATTTTTCTATCCAACCTGCTCTGATGAGATTCTCCAATCAAAATCAATTCTAGCTCGCTCACTCAAAAAGCTATTTTAACCTCATACGAGCTTAATTACTCTCCCACCAAACGGTCGGCCTTAGTTAGCAACGTCATCAGCCATGATTCCCGGACACTATTAAAAGATTAGTACCGTGCGATAAACAGAGTGAGAGAGAAAGAGCGAGGTGGCAGCCCTAAACTGCGCCCAGATGCGCACACGTATGTGAGCTATTCTGTTTGGCCAGTAGGCGCTAGGATGAAGGATAAATATAGCGCACCTATTCTCAATTAATCGTACCGGGGCACAGGGCAGGAAAGCGGAAAGGATAAAACACACAAAAATCCAAAACACCGATCGAAGTCTTCGTCGTGAAATTAGCCTATTTATAGGGCAACGAACAAACACCACACACACACATCCCCTGCCGGTGTTTGGTTCCGATATGCGAACGCACGCTGCCACTCTCCCCCAAAGCTACATGCAAAAATATCGATCTCAAAAGCTTGCAGTCACACTATTTTAATGCGCGGCAACATAATGAGGAAACTTTTGCTAATCTTTCTGACGCCATTCCTGATGCCGTCATTAGCAGTGGGGTGTTGGCGGTGGGCGAATCCAGCGCGCCGTGATGGAAGGAAATAGTTTCATCGGCTTTCTTGATCTTTCCTTTTTGCTGTGATGTGTTTTTGTTGACAGCTATGTATCGTCATGTTTTCAAGTTGTTTTAGTTTGGACTCCTGTTTTTAGATATTTTCTTTTGATTTGTAGCTCTTGCTGACTAGCTTGATATCCCTAAATAGATACCGTTGACATATAAGTGTTCTAGAAACGTTGAATCATCTTTCTTTTTGACATTTTGCGTACAGTTTTAACACACCTGGCTAACTCCTACCTTGAATCGTACAGTGTATCCTCACAAACGATCACACAATGCCCTTCTTCTGGCTATTTACCTACATGGCTCCATCCATTGTTTGGAGTTTGTAGAAAGCTTAATGCCTTACCATTTGTTGTGAGATTGTGTTCCGTTCAATTGGTCAAAACCTTGCAACAATAACACACACACAACACTCACATACACTGAGAGTCCAATCCGGTTTTCCCACTTTTCATGGAAGCGCGAGTGAACTTTATTTTCCCATCCCGTGAACTTATCCGATCCATTTGTTCATACCACCCTCCCGCAACCAGTGTGTATGTCGTCCCAGTGCTAACATAAAGTTCAAAGGTGAACATCGAGCTCTAGTACGAACGTACGCATTCAATGCTTCTTCTGCCGGAGTCTACCGGAACTGCATCGAGGCAAGATACAAGGACTTCGCACTTCTCTTATCCTACTCTCGTCCCTCCGTCCTTTCCGCATTGTGCTCAATCGAACGTGTGACCTTTTCAAGTGGCCGTTCACGTGCAGCCACGGTTGGATGTGTCCATTTTCGGTGTAAATCTGTGTTCGGTTGCACCTTGCCCAACAACAACACACGGCTCGAACGTCACGGGATAAGCTGGATCTAACACAGCAGTGGACACAGAAACGAGACCCCTCGTGAAGGCCATCGACGATACGAGCAGTGACACACCTTAGGCTGCGGTGTATCGTCTGCATGTCCACCATTATAAAGACAGTTCACGTGAGCAGAACGCTTAGGGGAGTGTAGCTTGTACGGTGGTTGCAACTGGTGGTGATAATGGCAACTTTGTTTATCATCATTTTGCGTATGGAAAGGTCGCTACGAAGCTTCACCCAGACATATCTTCTCAATCACGGAACATTTACGGAAACAGCTTCAAAGAAGCATTGGTGGTGCACATGTGTCGTGGGTAAAGTACATTGGCGTGCGATGGAAACGTGTGTTAGCCTACTACGGATTATGGCTCGAGCACGTAGCCCCTAGAGGTATGCAATACGATGTCCGTGGGGTTCAGTACTGTACTGTATCGTCCGAGATTAAAGACGCTCTTCACTAGAAAGGTTTAAAGCTATTCGTCTTACATCTGCTTCTATATTTGGCATTTTTTTTTTCTTTTTAACATAACATAGCAGAACCACATATTCACTCCTATTTATATTTTGAAAAAAAAAAAAAAAATGCACAATTGCTTTAGAATGCGCCATAAGTTATGCAATCTACGTAACAAAATGTTCATTTTATTGATTTCACTCAAATGCTCTAAAATTTAATGTTTTTATACAATTGAATGTTAAATACAATGATTTTAGGTCTCTTTAGGTTTTCAAAAAAAAAAAAACGATTAGTCTGAACAAACCTCGGCAGTAAGCTCCAGACTAACAAAGTTATTAAACCTAAATATGCTCAAACGCATCAAAACTGTAGCTGACATACCCTCATTTTGTAGAATGTACATACTAAATCTAGCCACTCGTTAATGATTAACACACGTGCGTCCCCATCCATCACAAACCGATCACAATAAACTTCAGTGAGCAAAGACGCTCCCAAGTGCAGCATAAGCACTAATACCATCGTTATCCCCAATAAGGAGACTCAATCTGAATCACATTCCTTTTGCTAGATTTCTTCCGGAGCTTAATAAACAGTATCAGTTCCTCTACTGCGTCCAATGACCAGCCCCAAGTAGCAAGCAAGTGGGAAAGTGTGTACAAAAATGTGCCAACGAGCCAGGGATAGTAGCAGCAGCAGTAGCAGTAGCAGTGTCTGCCCCGCACATAAATATAGATTCAGGTTATGGGAGGATTTATTTTAAAATTTATGAACAGCTGCGTTCGATGGGCTGCCGTGCTATCCCGGCAAATAATGGGGTACACGAGATGTGCGAGCTTCATTGCTCGCTTAATCGATTTCTACAACCGTCTTCTCTACACCACCCTATCGACTGTACACTCAACGTATCGCAATCCTTCCAAACGGACGGCAGCGTGAAACGTTTCCCAGAATAGGTCAGATTGTTTCATTCGCTGCACGCTGTTTATGTTTCTACGGATATGCATCCTCACATCTGCGGAAAACACACACACGAGTTAAAATTGCTTTATTGTTTTTAGTTTTATTACAAGCTCATCGTTCCATCCTTCCGAGTAATCAGGACGACGCAAACTTCCCGAGTGAGGGACGCTTGCCTTAGGGCGCGCTGCTGTTTACCGTCCTTTCCGGGCGGTGGAAATGGTTTCTTTTTGCGGTCCACATCTCCCTCGCTGATGGAAAATCTATTTTTAGCCCCAGCACGGAGTGTGAGCGCTAAATAAAGTTCGTCTTTCTGCTGCACGTACGTGAAAGTTTTCGAGCAGAGTGCTTCCTAGATCGCATTAAAAAATGCACGGTGAAGCCCACCTTGTTTGTACGTTCTTTTGCCATGTCTCGGTGTAAGCTCTTCGTTTCCCTTCCTCCATTGGGTTGTCGTGTTGCTTGTCACTCTCGCTGCCACGTGTTAATGTTATCCCTTCAACCACCTGTCCACTTTGGCCTGTCATGCAAACCATCTTACACACGTTTGCTCATTGCCCAGCATTGCCGCGTTTTACCAGCCAAAACCGCCCTGCAACAACGTCCTTGTGCGTCTCACCCGCTCGGGGGTGGGTCCACTGCAACAGGTGACAATTGCAGGCAAAAGTAGTAGGTCATCGCTCGTGAGTGTGTGTCAAAAGACACAACCCTTCCTTGGCCGGGGCCATTGAACCCCGAGACTCGCACAACGAGGACACTTGCCCTGCGCGCGAGTGCTGGCGCCAAAACACGGCGGCTTCTGCGTGGCAACCCTTAACACTTCCGCTTCATCCTCTCTCGCAAACGTGTAACGTACCGACCGAGGCAAGGCTTCGCGTCCTCCTCTTCACGTCCTCCCCGACCTTCCCAAACTCGGTTCGTACGACGTCATCCTTCGCTTCTGCGGCCCTGTTACCGATGGAACTCGTGCGCATTCCGAAACGATGCCGGCAAACTCGTGCTGACGCTGACGGCGCGACCGTGTCTATATTTCGACGACGGCGCATTCGGTACGCCGGCCGGGTTGAACCCTACGCCATAGAAGAAAAAACAAACACGGATGCAACATACTGCTCGCGCGGGGCGCACCACGACGACGCGCGCCACCTTTGCGCCAAAACGCTGCCGCCGGGTGTGTGTGTGTGTGTGTGCACACAGGCGCACACGCCAGCAGCGTCGCCGGGCATGCCCGAACGTCAGGGAGAGTGTATCCATCTTCGCCTTCCCTTCCCGTCTTCCACCGTGTCGCGTTTTTCCATCGCCTGCTTCGTGCATGCTTTTGCGCGTCTTGCCCGGTGCGCCTTTTTCGTGCGTTTACCAACGATGACGTAATGGGGTGTAGCGATTCATCGCCGTCCAGCCATTATTATGCTGGTCGGCGGCAACCGTACACACATGCAAGGCGAACATATCGCTGCGGTGGAAGTGGCGGCCTTGTTCGGCTTGCCTTGCGTCCTGGTCGCCTGGTAGTTGCGCGTTCCCACCATTTTCGTAGATTCGCGGTTGCCAAGGTGTCCGCTGTTTTGGAGCATGGCTGCTTCATTCGGTTTCGCTTGGTTGGGTAGGGGAAGATGCGCACTGGCCACGTCGCCGGTATGGAAATACAGCAGCGAATGGAGTAATAACAATAACAGTGAGGTGTGTGATGTACAAAACGGAAAGCAGCCAATTTCTCCGAATATTTTCCACGTGCTTTTAAGCAACGCAATGGCAACAATGTAAGAACGACATGTATGATAATTATTTTGTTTTTATTTAGCTATATAGAGATATTCGCTGACACAACGCTGTAAGGGTGTAGTAGCTTTCTAGGCTGTTCAGTTCGGCCGAAAGGAAGACATAATTGTGAATCTATTCTCATTGGCGCTTAGCGAGCGTTTGAGAGACGAAATTAATGTTTAATTATAAACAAATTGTTCTGTTTTTTTTATATTAATTACGGAGATCTAAAAACACATAATTCAGCAATCGGTCACATTACAGTCTTTTAAAAATACATTGGAGTTGGAGCTGCACTAGAATCTAACACCAAACGGACACGATAAAAATCCTTGAATGCCGCTTTTAATTAATTTTAATTTGAGTATCGTTGTTATATGCATTTGGTTCAATAAATAAGGACTGAGAAGTTTTTTCTTTTACAACGTTTTTAAAATTCTCTCAATGACTATGGTACTAACCAAGGTGGATTTAAAAATATCAGGTGGTGGAATCTGGAGCGTTTTGACAGTTCGTCACTTGACGTATGGTCCCCAGGATTCAAACTTTGTTTACATTTATTAAATTTGTTCATATAATTTATCTACCCCATTTTTTCGATTAAATATTCTTTGAAAATATATTTTGGACTTTGCGAGTTCTTATTTAACATTAAAACATAGATTAAAGTGTGTTATTTTGTGTTATTCCGTGAATTTATTATATAATTCATTGTTTCGAAATTTTTGATGATAAAAACTAAGAAATCATTATTTGTTTTCAATTTTCACATTAATTCCTCGTTATCTACGAGCCACTTAGGTGAGATTAGAACTCTTACTCACATGATATTACATTTCGTCAATCATCAAATCTTTTGTTAATATATCTCATTTTTTTTTGTCCCTACTGAATAAAAAAAAAAAAAAAAATATCTCATTTTTTTCGATAAAATCAATAGACACACAAAAATGCACTTAGTAACAATTTGTTCTTTTTCTAAACTTAAGTACGTAGTAACAAAGAAATCTTTTCTATTTGCTGTGCTTTGTGTGCGGAAACCATTAGTTGACAGTTTTAAAATGACGTAAAGTCCCTATGGCGACCCCCCAAAGACCCTTATCCACCACCTGATATTTTTAGTTCACCTTGGTACTAACTTAACTTACCTATTTAACATTTTGCATACCTTCAGGCGTCTTATTCGCTAAAAAGAGCTATTTATAGAAAAAATAAAATTAATTATAAAGCAAACTGTAAAAGGATAGAAAAATGCAATTAAAATTCAATTTACTCTTCAGCTTCTACTATTACCGCACTTATTTGTACTGCAGTAAATGCATTACCTCAGAGTACTAAACTAATAAAAGCTCACAGAATAACGGTATTTTCATTCCGGAGGCCTGCTTCGATCTTTTCTTGCACACAGAAATTGATGCAATGGAGTGGCATATAGAGCACATGTCCATACATTTCGATTCACAGGAAACGACGCGAACATTCTCGTGCATGCAACGACGTCACAGTAATAATCAACGGTACTGACCGATAGGTACGTTATGGAACGCATTTAATCCTGCTGCTCGGTGACGGCAGAGCTGACCTCGAACGGGGCAGGATGTACCCGAACCGTACCGTACACCTCGCACGAATCGATTGAATGATAACATGTTGATAACATGTCGACCGAACGGATACATACCGGCACATCTGTTGTTGCAATTACTGAATAGTACTTTGTTACAACACAGCCTCCCTCCATCAACCAGTACAATCGAGTGCGGAACTGAATGCAATGTGCTATTGTTGGACCTTGTTTTGATCTAATATATCGGCGAGAGATTGTTTGATGAAGTAGCTCTTCTCTATTATGCGTTGCCAGAAGAACGCTGGCTGGTATTACAAAAATTGTCATGTTTTTCATATGTGTGGATCAAATAATTCTCTTCGCCGTATGCAATCTTGCGGGAGTTGCAATTTTCGCAGCACTCGTTCGCCATTTTGATAGCCACCCATTCCCATCCGGCCGTGCAGAGAGGATGGCTGGCTGAATCATCAACACCGCATGATGCAACATATTACGTGATGCAGCACTCTTCCATTTCATCGAATCATTTGCTGAAAATAGATACTGCTTTGGCAAAACTACCTCAGAGCGCCTCCACCTCCTCCATCGCAACCCAGGGCCAGTTGTTTGGATTTTAATCGTTTCCAGTTTGAACAACCGCAAAACCACACAGAAAAGGCTTTAATCTCTAGATTCGAATGTCAACAGAGCGAACCACCATGCGTCATGCTGGTCGGCCCAATCAGTTGTTGTGGGATGTGGGTTCTAGCGTTATCTAAACTGCCCACTGCCGTAACTGTGGCGTGACATAATATCCGGCCCCGCTAGAGCAAGGAAAACCAACTGTCGTTTTATCAATTTTCAATCAAAATCCGGAGAATTTCAGGGCGGAAAGCATCCATACAAACGCACCACTAAATGGGAACCCATTCTCGATGATTAAAAAGTCCATTCGCCGGTCCGCAGCCTTACAATAGGAGCTAGTGGTTCACAACAACCCTCCCTCCCCATACACACACACACACACACTTTCTCTCTCCTAAGTTTTCCATGTTTCGCTTTTGTGCTAGAATGTGCTTTCAACCCCTGACCCTTTGTGGAGCGCGAAAAACGTGTTCGAGCTTTTCTGCCGCGCGTTTGTCGCAACTGATACGCACGGTCCTTTCCACGATGCCTTAAAAATAGTGCCCCAGCAGCTGGTACGAGCCCGAGCGGGCAGCTGGCGGCAGGCGGTGAAATGTGATTTTTCACGCTGCACGTGGCACGTGACTCACGGCAGCCTGCGAGACGAACGACCGCGGTAAAACCAGCGAGCGCGCGCAACAACTGGAGCTTTTACCGGCGGGGAAAAGCGTGACGTTTCCGCTCCATTTGTGCCGCTTGTGATGCTATTAAATAGTATGCTTCAAAAGGTTTGTTTGAAGTCTGAAAGTGAATGCCCACACGCAATCGTCACAATTGGTTGTTTTTGCTGGTACCGCTGTGCCTCGGTTCTGGTTGATTTGTTTGCCTTTCTTGTGCTTTATTAAGCTGAAAAGTGTGGCACGTGGACTAGGGAAATTGCCCCTTGTGGTAATGACACTAAACGGGCAATGCTTTACATTTATTTGTGTGTGGCTGCTTTCGCGTGAACGAAATCCCTTTTTTATGCATAGTGTTGTGTTTTATTGCTATTTCATACATTCAATTGTAATTTTAACGTTCTATAGTTTAGCTGATAGTGCTTCAAAGAGATTTTCAAAAGGTAAAACATCCTTTAAAAAGTAAAAAAAAGCATAACAACAATACAATTAGAAAATGGTGAAATAGTGTATGTTTTGAATGCGCCTAAACGTATACATTTTTTATTTAATTTCACACATGTTCAATTTGCATACTTTTAGGCGTTTTAGTAATAGCTTAGCTTTAGCTTGTTGATGTGATAGTACCAATAAAGAATAAGATGGTATAATATCATATTATCTAAACAGCAAATTAACTCAAGCTAAAAATGTAACAAAATCAAATGAAAACATCTACCCAAAGAAGCATTATTGAACAGGGATCTTCAAAAGATGACGGTAAAAAGGAGAAATACACAACTCAAGGACCTTTCATCAGCCTCCGACTCCTCGTAATAGATCCATATCTCAATGTTAAGCGGATCAAACGATCATCCACTATCTTTAGAACCATCTACCCAGATGAAAACTGTCACCGACCTGAAACCGTACATCACCTACGCCCATCAGCTCGGCAGCTTGACCCACTAACCTGTGAAGCTCGATGAAATCTGTCCTGTGTCGTATCTATTTGTGGATAGCTTTATTTGTTTGTCCTTTATTTTCTCACCCGTTTCTTGTGCAAGTAAACAGTAATCTGCCCACCACTGGGCTCGAGGATAATATTCGTCTTGCGCAGCGTCATTCCACACCAACAAAAAGACCGGTAATGCCGGCCCTGGTGACCCGTGGTATGCTCCAACAAACGACACCATTGACCTAGCCTGCTGGCTAAAAGTCACCACCGACAAACGACCGTTGCTGTCTGCCAGTCGCGACCGGTAACGAGTACAGATTGGCCTTGGAGCGATGGCGAAAATTTAATAAACCTTGAAACTCACCCACCATATGAGGTAGCACATTGTTTTTACGAAGCTGCGTAGGTGACAGGTTGTAGTAAAAGAAATAGGAGAAACTTCCACCAGCAAAGCGGCTCCTTAGCAAATGTGTTATCAAATCTAAACCTGACCTGCGATAAGCGAAATGGCCGTGAAAACTCTGTTCAGGCAAATGAGCGTCTTATCTATTCCTACCGTCCTCACCCACGCTCCTAGGCCATATCTTCAATGACGGTGTATGTGTTTGTGTGAGCGATGAATATTTCCGGAAATGACGCGTTCATTTATCTACCGTTTCAGCATCCAGCTAGCGGCACAAACGGCCACGCAAGAACGGTCCATTCGCACGTGACCTTCGACCTCTTGCGGTGCCGTAGCACGGAAATGAGCATAATGAAGCGAAGATGGTCTTGTGGCACTTATCGTGCCCCGGTGCACCCTGCACCCTGCACAACTGGTTGCGACGGACTGTGTTGCGACAATTGCGATCGTTTTGTCCGTTGGGCCGCGCAGCGCAGCAGTCCAAACGTGACCTTGATCCACTTCGACCGTCCTACCGACCGACCTTTTGCCGAGCAGACGGCACCGCACCGTGTCATTTCACTCCTTTCACTCTCGCCGTGCGGGTGTGCAAATGCATTCGCCGTTACTTGCGGTACGTTGCCCATCTGGGTGATGGGGCTCAGATGCGGCTGCTATTAGGATTAAATTGCACGATAGAAAAGGAGGGAGGGGTAGAGTATGATTTGCCCACAACTTGGTGTCCAATCGGAAGGACACGAGTGATTTGTTGTTGTTTAGTTTTGTTGGTTGAGTTCTCGATTTTCCATTTACTTGCGTTGTTGGTAATTCTAATCTCTAATATTCAATTATTTTCTATAAGAATTCACATTGCTTTCCTTTTTCAATATTTTTCTATTTTTATCTATTTTATTTTTTTACTAGAATTATAATTTATCGGCAGGGCTGCAAACAGAGGCCTAGTAGAGAAAAATAAACAGTTCTTCCAACAATTGAACGCAATTCAGAATACAAATTACAACTTCGCTTCCTGCTCCTTTCTCAATGTGCCTGCATGTATGCAACAAAATACTAACAAAGCGCCAGAATGCATGCAAAAAAATGACGTCATATTTGAAGACACTTTACTCATTAAAGTTTCATAATGCTAACAGGCGCTGCTGTATGATCACAACCATTATAAGTTTTTTTTAGACAATCGTAAATCTTGTTGTTTAAAATTCTTTCAAAAACTTAACAATTAATAACGCGCGAATTGTCTCTATGGATTTTTTTTAAATTACATTTATCTGCGCTTACTTGCCTCGAAATTTCTTTGAAATTTTACACACAAAAGCTTCCATTACCGGTGGTTCCAAAACAGGAAACACCTTCTCGGAACCTCCTTGGAGGATTAATTCCGGGAAGTGTTAATTCGCCATACCGCGGATACAATGATGTTTTGGTGTTGCAGGGTCGGAATAGTCTTGAGGCCTTATTCAATTAAATATTCAACACATCCCCTTCCATCAACTTTCGTCGATTCGATCCACGTGATTATGCTACGTAATGCGAACTAATTATAGGGTGTTAATGTGTGTGCCTACACACACACACACACACACACACACCTACACACACACACACACACACACACATATACACACACACACCCAAACGAGCCAGTTAAACTAGAAGGCCAAATGGAAAGAGTGACAGCGATTTGGCGTTTTTAGCAACCGAAAAAGGATAAAGGAAAGCCTTGTATCCGCTCGCCAATTTCGAAGAATCGTTTGTTGAAGGTAAAGCCGAACGGAAGCGGAGTCTGGTCAGAATTTATGTATCCTATTGTCCTTGAGAATCTAGGTTAAGCTACACAGAAGGGCCCATTGGAAAGTCGTGCTGAAGGATTAGCACACACACACACACTCGCACACACCTCATCCTTTAGGGGTTTGGTAATGTATAGGCCCAGACGGCCTAGAACAGATCGACGCAGTAACAGTGTGCTAGATTTGGGATGCAGACCTTCACAACTCGTCGCGGTCGGTTGGTCTACGTGCGGATTGGAACGTAGCTTGACACATCACGCGCACAATGCTGCCATATGGCGAAGCCAAACAAACAATCAGTCATCCGATGGGTTTGGAAAATCCGGCAGTCGCAACACACAGCAAACACGGAACGGCATCTGGGTCCGATGTATGTAATCACCCATTAAGCCACTCTGACCGGAACTGTTGGGTTATGTTCTTTTTTTTGTGAATGTGTGTGTGTCAAATGAGCTTTCCAACTAAACACAAACTACCCTTCCAAAACAGCACTTTCAGCAAGATGGATCACCCATTCTACAAGAGGGTGCTTCATCGAGTGCGACCGAGACAGAGGAAGCGATGCTGAAATGATACGGTACGGATGCAGCCAGCGTGTTGACCTAGATTTTTGTCCCGATTCCACGGGACCACATCCTGCCCGTCGGTGTCCGTGCCGAGCCTACGAACAGCGTGGGAAAGTTCTGCACCGCAGAACCGAAGTCCTGCCACACCCAATGCACAGGATCCGGGAGGCTTGCTTCCCGGGGAAAGTCCCGTGAATACCTAGCTACGTCAACACTGTGACGTCATTCGATTGACCTACTTTTTCGCGTCCGAGCGGGCGTCCTTGGGCGGGAAAGTAGAGGGTGCGAGCCAGACGGTGTGGATGGGAATTTCGGGACGCTGCTTTTAGACTGTGCAAGGTGGTGCAACAACAACCCCCTACTGCTTGTTCTATGGTTGTGTGTGTGTTTTTTTGAAGAACGTGACACAATTTCAGCCTATTTTGAACGTGTCACCTTGCGAAACATTCAATTTTGGCGCTCAGTTTTATGGATTCGTTACAAGATGAGGGAGGTGTTGTGATGGTGTGTCGATTTATGGTCCCCGGATGATAAGCGCCTGCTCCTAACAACACAGTGCACGTTAAGGGCCCGTGTTACAGTCGCCTTGCGGGAGGCTTCTTGGTGCGATGCAAATTCCAAGCCCACCCAAGCTGGCATGTACCGAGTACGCGCCCACGTGAACGCGTGCAGCAGTGTGGGATATGACGGAGAACGTCGGTAGTGTGCCCGCATGCTGCTGTTCGCTATCACCATGGATGATGCTCATGTTTATCGGCAAAAGGAAGCTGCTGCGTGCGTTTTTTCCTCGAGCTGCTGCTGCTGCTACTGTACCGCACGGCAATTAGCGAAACACGTTACTGGAACTTTACAGCGTTCACGTTTCGAGACGCCCATAAGTCAACCCGACCTTGGAACTTGTTAGAGCAGTGCAGGCCTCGGCGATTGAACTGAGTGACCTTTGCTTGGTTCGTCGATTCACTAATGGTGCGGCTGAGTTGATTTGTATGATGATTTTTGCACAGATACAGCGGTGACCATCATGGTCGGGTAACTAACGAGGTAGTCATATTTATGGTACAAGGCAGACAAATAAAAATACGATCTTTAATATGTTTGCATGCGCTAAAAAAGCTGAAAATGCGCCTAAAAGTGTTTCACCCCGTGTTTCAGATGTTGAACGGTGGAGTAGTACAGATAATGGCAAGTAGCTTGCATACCTTCAGGCGGTTGAATACACTTTTTTACTAAAGTTCCCTGAAAGTATGCAATATTTTACCGTCTTTACTATTATTCTCACTACAAACTTTGCTATAATCTTCTTTTCGTGCAAAATAGTCACACGAAGCACCTCGTTTTGAAAGATACAATGTTCTCTTTACTTTTTGTTCAGTTTACAACTTTGTTATATTTGATAAAAAAGTTAAAATAAAACTAAAATAAACAGAGGCTAAAAACAGTCTTTCTAAACGTATCGAGCGGATGTTAATCCCATTCAAGTACTTTTCGCACTTGTTTTGCCGCATACAAAATGAAAGCTGACTAACACTCCGTAAAGTGAAACGCTCGCCTGGGGAATGTAAACTTCAATTATGCAAACACTGACACAAAACGTTCCCCACCATTCGGATTTAGTACTGTTGCCCAGCAAAACAGAAACCCAGTTCGTCGTTCATGCTCTTCTGCTTTGGCAAACAGGTAACAAACGGACAAACTTTTACGACCTACTATCACACTCGTCCCAAACATCAAAGAGCAGCAGAGGATTGTGACTCCTTTTTTCTTTCTTCCTCCAAAATCTTGTGTCGCCTTCACCGAGGCGGATGTTCTAAGTGCGATTACTGTGCTCTGCTGGACCCGTTCCTCTACCTGTCACAACACAAAAGCCTGCCAGATTTACTACACGAAAGTTGTTGTGAAAACGCTGACGAGCATCGTCGTGAGGGTCGTTACAACAGGATCGTCTGACGTCATTGCAAGTGCGGTACCTAAAGGGAAAAGAACTTTTATCCACACCAAAGGTAGCCCCTTGGAGTGTGTGATGTTTGAAGGATTGATCTGAAAATTTTACTGCCACTTTGGCAGGACTGTAAATAAAACACATGTAACACGGTTCGAGATGGTTTGTCTAGTGAAGTAATTCAACATTTACGCACCCGGTTCATCGAATCTATTGGGCCATAAAATGAAAGAAAAACAAAAACCAATTCCAATTCAAACTTCCACGAACGCGCGGTGGGTCTTTATGATAGATCAGGTCTTGATTAAGCCACAGCAACGACACGTACACAAATGTAACACAATCTGCTCGTTATTTGTTCTTTTTTTACTCTCTCTCTCTCTCTCTCTCTCTCTCTCTCTCTCTCTCTCTCTCTCTCAACTGCAAAATAAGCAACTCTGCTAAAAGATTGCACTTCAAAGAATTGTTATGTCTGCTGGACGGGTTGAAGCTCTTGCTATCCCCAGAGGGACTAATCCCACCGGGGAGACTTCCGACAGCGCTCGGAGGACAGTTTATTTCTCCTTAGTTCGTTAAGCGTTTCTTCCACTGAAAACGAACCCATTAACACCACCTTTTTTTAACACCAGCGGCGAGCAAGATGATAAGTTACCATTCATTGCCCTTTTTTCCTCGTACGGAACGTGTCTCGGCGATGCTTGCCCCGATGTACGGCAACAAAACAATACCGAAGAAGAGATGTATGTGTATGTTTGCTGATCTGTGGCAGTGTGACTTTTTCGCGAAACTCATCTGCTGAGTGGAGCCTAACCAATCAGGCCGTCCGCCAACCGGGCGTACTAATTTATTGTCCCCTGATTAAGGACACCGGGGCTTCGGGTTCGGCGAAGTGGTGCAGCGATTCGTAAAGCAGAAAGGCACGCACAGGCGAACAGTCTCGATAGTGCACATGGAGGGTACAGTCATCTTACCGGAAATGTGTTAATAAGCGGCACACTTCACAGTTCACGCAAACGGCTTGATTGGTCGTAGCCCGTGTGCACCGCCGTTATGGGTGTTATTTTGAAGGAAAACTTACGCAGAAATGGGTAGCATTTCCTTCGTGAAAACAGAGGTGCCGAAATTATAATTATTAACATTTGATGAGACGGTTTTCCTGTACAGAATTGTGTCAAGCATTTTTTGTAAAATATTGTTGTCCAATATGTCCACATTGGCATAATTATGGGTAGCCTTAGTTATTTATCGGCATGTGCGCAATGTTAAGTGGAATGCAATGTACTCATTTTACGCCTTTATTGTTTCGTTTTAGGTATTCTATTTGTACCAATAACAACTTTTATACAAGCGATTACTATTTGTTTGGCCATAGTTATAAAAATAGTAGTAATGGCAATACACTCGTACAGATAGTCAGTTCAAGCAGCAAAGACTTGCAATTCAAATATCGCTTTTTGAACGGAAGTTTTACTTTGAAGTCCATTTCTTTTCGATTCGACTCGAATCGAATCATAAACATAGGATAGGATAAACCAGTACGTCATTGTTTACAGGAAATCTTTTAAACCAAACGTTAGAAACACAGTTAGTGAGGCCTTCCTGATCGCCCTAAGGTATGCAATTTGATGCAACATTTTTCAAACATACCATCAGGCGCACAGTATAGCTGAGAGGCTCTATAAAGGTATGCAGACTATTCGACAACTTACCCGGTCTATTTATGAAAAGCTTCTCACGCAATGTTGTTTCTTTTAGGTATTTATAGTCTATATATCGATTGCTTTTAATAGGAAATTCCATTCAGCTTAAAATTTTGCATTTAGTTCAAACTGAGCTCCCTCATGACGAATCATGATTCTAGATTGTATATTAGTCGGATAGTCAGTCATTGCTATGCGGTAACAGTCTGGCTGGGAATCGATTCCATCCGGTCTTATTGGAGCCGACGCAGCTATCGAATAAACTACCCGTATGCCCCATTGTCATCAATGTATAATACGAAAAAGAAACCTTGGCTAAGCAGTGTAACTCACGGTAACTTCATTTCAGAAAAATAACAGCACTCTTTTTTTTACAAACATAAGCTTTGGTCGGGTGTTTGCAGCCAAACGCTTGGCTTTCAGCTTTTACTTGCGCAGCAGTACGGGGGCAGCGACGGGTACGGGCACGGCAGAAAGGTACGGATCGTAGGCAGAGTAGGCAACGTATGCGGCCGGCGCCAGGTTACCGTGGAACGTTTGCTCGTAAACGGTCGCATAGCTAGCGACGGCGGGAGCAGCAGCGGCAACGACCGGCACACCGGCCACATTGTACGCGAGGATGTCCGGTTTCGGTTCGGGCTTGGCCCAGGCACATCCGGCGACGGCAAGCACAACCAACAGGCAGATCTGAGAAAATAGAGACGGAGGAAGAAGAAAGTATGCACGGTTAGAAGAGTTTTCACTCTTCGTTTCGTATTTTCCAACCAAATTAACTTACAATCTTGTTCATTTTGATGCGGTTGCTGTTGGTTGTTTTGCAGTTGAGCTGGCTAGAGCAGTTTGCTAGTGTAGCGAATGGCACTGACTGATGGTTGCTGGTTGGTTGCATTAATTATTTATACTGTCTTAAAATGAAGACTCGCGCCGTTCGATTGGTTTGATTTAATCGGCCTGTTCATAATTGAACAGTCAAAACAGTGCTCTCCCACTCTGCCCAACCAATGTGTCTGCAGTGGCTGACGATTACGATGACTCGACCGCATGCAGCTCACGTACACGCACGAGCACTGCGCACTGCGAACCTGAACCACGCACCCCAAAACCGGGAAGCCGAGCATAGCACGTAATAACTGCCCCGTTTTATCGCTTACTATTCGAGGGTGTTCCCTTTCGCGGCCGGGATACGATTTCGGTGCGGGTTTTGTTTGTCCCACCGCAGTGACCTTAGGTTCGGTTAACCGAAAGCTCCACTTCAAGGGCAGCACTCCGGTTTTGGGGCGAGGGTGAGCTTCGGTGACCATGAAATGTGCAGGCACATTGGGTCACACAAACCGCCCTATCGGTCAGTTTGTCAGCTGGATGGGATACGTTCAATCGATTGAAGCCACTTCTGCTGTCCACCTACGGGTACGTTTGTGATTGAACGGGGGATGGTTGCTGCTACGGCTACGGGATGGACCTGGCTGGCTGGGATGTGAAGGAACGTCCCTGAAGCAGCAGGTAAGCAGCCTTGCGGTGAGGTTATTAACATGCCCGTTTGATTGGGCCTGTCTGAAAGTGAAGGTTGTGTAAGGACAGTGTTACCTAGGGCTTTGTACTGGACCCGGATGACACGTGGTCGGAATGTGAGAACGTACAGGACGGTTTAGTGAACTGGGCTAAACAGATTAGACTTATGTCAGCGCCCGTTTGCTAGTTACATGTCTATTATGGGTCTGAGATGATCCATGAACTTCTGGAAGAATGCTTGTGTCAAGATGTATTATTTTGGAGACAACTGATTGTATAGCAACCTAAGAATACATCTTCTGAGAGTATCATAAATAGGTAGTCTGTTAAAGAACTTCAGAAGCGCATATAAGCTAACATTATATCGATTGAACGAGAGGCTTAGACTTTTGTGGAGGACATGGTAGTTGCTTCAATTTTACTTAAGCTCCTTTTGCCGCCGACTCTTCGTATGTATCTTCGCAGCGATGAGCGATAATTTCGAAGTACAAACACCAAACAGTGGGACACTCCCATCACTATTAGCATCATCTATTGGAACTAAAAAATTACCTTATTATCGTGTATCATTGATTGCAATCCCCGACCTAGACCAACCAGTTTAGGTGGGCATCAGCAAGAATCATATTCAACCACCAAATAAGCATTACCGTCTCTCTTTCTTGTACTCTCGCTACAAGAAAAACAGATAAATCGCCCCGAAATGTAATGTGTGTGTTGGAGTGTTTGTCATGGCGACCGCCAAAACAGTTTCCGATTACAGTTTCCGAAAAAAATGAGGTTCGAAAATGGGCGCGCCATCACGCCAGCTTTAGTGTATCGCGTATCACCTGCAGTCATCGACCCTGGCGGGCACTGCGTGAATATCATCTGCTCTACGGCAAACCACAACTTGACGACACTTTGTCTAATGGTTGCCATCGGTAATGGGTAATAGGTAACTCAGTCCCACAGTAACGCATCCTGGGAGTCTGTTGATTTGGCACCGCATGAAAATGGGCCTTCATTTGTGTGCTGTGGCGTTTAAGCAAAGGGAGTGGCCAAAAAATGAGGAAGATTATTTTATTTTTAGCTTGTGTAGTTCACGTTTTGAGAAAAAGCAATTTGAAGTCTCATTAGTGGCGAGGTTAGTTTCCGGCTGCACAAATTGGGAAGTCTATTTCCAGACGATTCTACCATGAATTGAATAACACAGGAAGGAGGGAACCCAGCCACCACCTTCAACGTTGTCTGTAAGATGCCAAATTAAAGTCTGAAAATAATGTCTGCAAAACGAAACAAAGTCTTGGAATTGGTCGGTAGCAATTATGCGCCACTCCAGCATCCGGTGAATTGCAAAAGAAGCTACACAAACAACCATCTTCCATCCCCTCCGATTCTTCCAGCCGGGTAATGATGAATGGTCACGTTGTGAAGACGGCACAACCCTTTTAGCAAACGCATATACGCAGCAGCGGTAAAAAAAATGTGAATAAAACACAGCCCAGGATATGCTTCCTTGCGGGACCACCCGGAATGGAAACGTTTTCTGGCACGGTGCCTACAAACAGGCGCAGGCCGTGCTGGCCACATTGTAGTGAAGATGCTTAAAATTA
>KI920372.1:5754-18325 GCA_000473525.2 Anopheles melas | reverse complement strand
GAGGTACAGAGCTTAAAATAGCGCCAGATAAGATGGAAAATGACAAATTTATTGAAAATCAACTCTTGTTTTTAACATTATCTTTAATTTTTACTAACTTAAATATAGTTAGCAAAGTTTTATAATTACATTCTTTTGTACACTAGAAGAGCAATATTTCCATTCATAACCTTCTTTTTAATACATTTGTACGTCACATGTTTAGCCGTAATTTTACCATTCAGATCCAGCTGGATACAAATAAAATGAAATAAATGAGATAAATACACTTTAATTATTGATCTATGGTTTTGTTTGCTAAAATCTTGCATGTTACAGTACGAATTGAATCGAAATTTTCTCGAAATCTCTCTCATCTCAAAACCTCCGTTCAATTCCGGAAATATTCTCCGCTACTACTTTCTACCAATGTTTTGCACCTCCATTTCAACGATGACTTGTGCAAACGATCCACGGTCAAATTGAAAAATAAAAACAAATAACATCCATTGTACGAAGCTGTTGACAAAACGCCTCGTAGTTGAATGAACTGCAAAAAGACAGCTCAAACACAGCGTGTGCGACGCGTTGTTCAAATATTTCATGACATCGTGAAAAACAAAAAAAAAAAGAAAAAGATCCGCGACTGATTGAGGGAAGATCGGCCGGGAGGTGTACGCACTTAGCGTCTATGCCCACTGAGCATTACACAGCCCGAGAACTGTGTGCCGTCAATGCTCATACCAAGTACAGCACTAGAGCTGCCGGTCTTTCTTTCTTGTGCTGCTTGTGCAAGGAAACGGGTTTGATTGTGTTTTCTGCCCTTTTTTAATGTTGATGGTGTGTATGTTTGTGATTATCTCCTTGGGAGTTGGGAGTTGTAGTTAGTTCCATTCGGTTGTGGTGGTTGGCTACTACCTGTACGTGACTCACTCCCACCGGGGGGCCGTTAGATTTCTCCGTGGGTAATTAGCGTCTCGTGCTTTAGTGTAGGCACTGAGGGGGAGGAAACATGACGAAATTATTTTGTAAACATGCCACTTGAACATAGGCAATGATTGTTTTCTGCGGTTGGTACATCATGACCGTTTGTGGATACGTGTGTGGGTTTACTGTTTTTTTCATTGTTTTACAGATTTATTTACTGCGCACTGCCGAAACTGGTGGCCAGTATAACCTAATTTGTCGTTTGATGTATTCCAATGGAACACACAAGTGAACGCTATCTTCATTGAGCTTTTTTAGTGTTTTGCTTAATAAATCCACGCTTAAGATTAAACATTTTAACACCTTCGAAACGTATCTCTTACACATTTGATACTGTCACGCGATGAACACAACTTTCTCCTTTCGTTATTTAATTTGTGAAAAAAAACCGCACCCACAAGCAAACACATCTATTCACATATTTATGAATTGGATGTTTAAAATAGCGACGAGTCAATATGGACTGACATTAACAGTCCGAATAGTTATGCTGTCGTGAAGGACGCTACTACACCGTTCCATCAATGATTTCATCGCCAGCTGGAACATTATGACGATATGGTTGAAATGTTTGCAAGGTTTAGTTTGTTTATGTAAAAATGTTTCTCTATTTAATCTCCATCGGTTGGTGCCGTTCTCTGAGTTATGAAATCAAACGGAGATGAGTATTAAGCATGCCATAAAATTGTGATACCACCTTCTCGCCTCGGTGGGTTGCTCGGGCGTTATAAGTAAAATTACATTTACTCTTTTGTGTGTAAAATAGGTTGCTGTACAGCGTTTGCCTTTCTTCCACTGCATAAACAGTACGATTTTTACCACGCCTGAACGAGGTGAGCCCGATGGTGTTGTGATAGTATCGACGGTTTAATGCACCTTAGATAACGAGTTCAAATCTCATTTCAAGCGAATGCGTTTCCAGTATTAGGTCATGTTTGGACTTGTTTTCAAATAGATCGAAGCCTCTGATGCTCACCCTTCATACTGGATTTTACAAGTTTTGTGTTTCAAATCCAATTTTCAATATCAATCTCAATTATCCTATACGGTCTTAACGTTGCTACAAAAATAAAACAAAATCCTACAATCTATTTATCCAATCTAACGACAAACGAATACCACTTCCTTCAATCGACACTCAATCGGACCCCGCTCTGCATTTTGTTTTCGAACTCGACCGTCGATAGCGCGACATAAACCGGATGAAACCTCAAAAAGTCTTGCGTTTCGTCTTGGCCGACTTGGCCGGCGCTGTCGGTTTGAATTTAAATTTTTCTTTCCATTATGTAAAACTCCGTGCTTTCTCCACCCACTCCTGCTGCTGCTGCTGCTGCTCTACTGTACGGTACCATCCGGCAACGAACCTTTTGCCGTAACGCGGTGGGCTCGTGTGCAATGTTGCCGAACGCCGCCGGCTGATATATCTGGCCAAACGATCCATCCAACCAGCCATCCAACCCAGTTGCTCTGTTGCTTTCTCAAGTGACGAAATCACGGGCGCGAGCAACTCGTGATCGTCAATTCCAAAACAAGTTCAACGCGATAGCCGCACATCTATTGCTGGTGCTGTGTGCCGAATCGCTCGTGCTTATGACGTCTGGTTCCGGCTGGTGAGTAGTAATGCGCCCTCCTCTCTCTGCTGGGCGTCGGTTGATAATGAGTTATGGGTTGGAAAAAGGGATAGTGTTCGCTGAGAGAGGAAAGGAGGAAATGTTCGAGTGAAATGAAATGAGATGGATTTAGATCAGCGTTAGGTAACAATGAAGAAAGCTGTGATTTGTATTGGAATGCAATCACCTTTAGCGTTGTTTAATGATATCTTTCTTCAATCTGTGTACTACTATCATATGATTGGTTCGTTTTAGTGTAGTAGATTATTTTTAATGTTACAATTAAATGATAAAAAACGAAGGAGAAGGCTACACTTTGAACTATATAACTGTGCCAGACAATCACTCTGAGCCTGACGGAAATGGACGTGCACTGGGGTTGCCCCACGACTTGCGTTACGACTGCGCACGAAATCATGACTTTCGATCAAGAAGGCGGAAATCATTAGTCAACAATGTGGCCTGTTTGATGGAGCACCCTCGGGCTGACCTTTTCTTAATGCCGGAGAACTTAAGTCGTGAGGTGACGTTTTCTCCCGGAAAGTTGTCTTGCTGGGTATTTCGTATTTCGTATTTCGGGGGCTGTATAATCTTTCCAATAGCAAACTCGAACTTGTTTAGTATTGTATAGAGTATATAAAGCATTGGACTAAGTTGACTCGTTGACTATAATTTGTAAAATATGTGCGAACAATCTTAATTTTCCTGAGTGTTAGGGCAGGTCAACGTCAGCAATAATCCTGATGAATGTAGCAATGTTCTTTTTATTTTCCATTTGTATCGTTAGATTGGTATATCGTTCGGGTTGCGATGGCCGTACGAGAATAGCAGCATTCAAGAACCACACTTCTAGTTTGACCTTCCCGGCCACCCTGTGTTGTGTACCGGTTGACAGGTTGAAGTGGTGCTGAAAAGCAAATTCCACCGCTTGCTCTCTGGGAGTGGATGTTAATGTAAAGGTTCGCCCATACAAGGATGCTAATGGATTGGGTATGCAAAAAAAAGGTAGCTAAAATCGTAAGATTGAGTTAGGTGTTAGAACATGAATCGTATTGAAGTTTCTTAAGAACTTGACTCAGTATGATGTATGGAGTTTGTTTGTGAAAGTATTTCCTGCCAATTCTTCATACATGCCCTTATATGTTGATGTAAATCAGCACATAGAGCATTAATTCTCCTCTCAAGTGAAAAATTGATTTAAGTTTATTTTGATGGTGTAACATTAAGAAAGTTTCCAGCACACACTTCTAACACAATATCAATCACGCACACACTTCTAAGCCAGTTCAACGAACTTCGCCCAACAAATGCAAAGTTGGAGCTTTTCTTTCAATCAAGCACGGGGAAAAACTTGAACGACGAAGGGCCTGGCAAAGTTCTCGGTTGATGAGAATATTTTTAGAGCCCCCACACCCGTCAGCACCCCAGCAAGTGGGTTGTTCTCGATCCTTTTCGGAAAGGATGCGCGTTCTTTCATCTTCGCGGCTGAATTAACCTTTATTTCCTTGGGCATGTTTCTGCTGATTGAAAGTGGAGAGTAGAGCGCAAATTTACGCCTAAACTCTCCCCCGGCCGCCATCACTCGAAACATCTTCTGGACGCGTGTGGGGTTGGTGGGTGGTGTCAGTTCCCTTTTATTTACGTTTGTACGCGTTTTGTTGCTTTTGCAATTCATTCAACCGTTGCTCTTTGGCCGATGCAGCGGCGCGTATCTGTAGAAACGGTTACGTAGGACCTGCGAGCTCCAAACCTTCCATGGTCCCGCACACACAAAGCAGAGGCAAGGGTTTTGCGCGCGCGCGCCCGTAAATTGTTAATAGCTAATTGCCATCGTTTCGGAACTGTGCGTTTCGATTAATTTATACGTGATTCAATTTGTCTTCCTCGGTACTGCAAAAAATAGCAATTAATTACGTCAAACCAATAACAACAGCAAAAAAGTGCCCCACTGAGCTCTGACGTGGTAGTGTGTGAGTGTTTGGGGCAGGTAATGTAGCCCCTTTTTTTGTTGATAACATGGTTGGAGTATTATGAAATGTTTGTTTCTTTAGAGCAGGCACACATACACACGCCTCCAATGTTATGTCATATGGTTGGTATTCGGACAGTACATTTGGACAGCTGGTATCACAGTATGTTGAGCATTCTTGGTATTTTAAAGTATTTCATGTTGAGCAAAGTGATTGGGACGAGATGTGCAATGCAGTGGGCAGAGAATCATTGTAGATGTTTTAATTAACGTCATAAAATACACCTCTTATCATAATTTTCTATGTTTTTGGGATCTACATCAGAAACTCAACTCTCTCTCTCTCTCTCTCTGTCTCTCTCGTTGACTTAAAAACACATTTTTCTTCCTCTCCAATAGAGAGGTCACATTAATCTAGCTTACTTTACCGTGGCAAACTAATACGTACGGCTATTGCTATTGTAGATGCACTCTTAATGCCTAATGGGAGGGCCAGCCCCACTTGGATGCTGGTCGTCGATGCGGCTTTCTCCCTTCTTGCGGCATACTTTAATTAAAACTAATTGCTTGGTACATCGTTTTTCACATCACCACCGCCATCGTTGCGTTATCGAGTTAGCCGATCACGGTCGGGATGTCTTGAGATCTCTTGAGGCAAACCGCTCCATGCAGGCCGCCAATTGAACAAAGGTGGGGGGGGGAAGCATGTGCGACAGAAAACGATCAGTAAATGGTCCTGGAGAGGAAAGGGGTTGAGATGGAAATTGCTATTGACCTAGATTAGATTATGTTTCGCTTCAGTAAAAGCTTGCTTATGTTGTGGTCAATTTAGATTGGGTTTAAGGTATTTTTGTAGAAGTGTAGAAGGGGGGCCATATTTAAACTAAGGGCTTTTTGAGTCGATTTTCAGTGTTGAAGGTACGGGTTGTCCCTCGAGATACGCTCTTACTGCGAACCGAGAAGAAATAGCGTATCTGGAATTTCTGCGTAAGTCGAATCACGCGGTTTCGAGCTAAAACATCACTAATTTTCGTGTTATCAACCCCGTTAACACAATAATAATTTTACAAAATTGCTGTAATCAAATTTGATGAACCACACACTGGGATGGAAAAAGAAAATGCTTGTAGAAAACTGCGTATCTCCGAATCTTCGTATAAGAGGTCCCGCTTATCTCGGGGACTACCTGTACATTTAGTTTAGTTCAAAGAATATTGTCTATATCTCTTTTGTAGTTCAGAGAGTGTGGTAAGAATGATTCTGCAGGACTTATTTTATCATCCTGGCAACATAAACTAGTGATAGGAGTAACTCTCAGTGTGTTAATTCAGAACGAATGTTAAAATGGGGAGTTCAATCTTTAACCCGCTCTCATGCAGAATCATTCAAAAAATCTGTAAATGAGTTACAATTCCGTGTGGAGAGTTCCTTCCATTCCTCCATCGAGCTCTCGAAATAGTTGTTACCTTACAAATTACTTGCTTCCATGTATAAGAGTAACATCTCTAATCCAGAACTATCCCCGGACAACTTATTGACACACGATTGAACGATTGACCCATGTAAATGAACGCTGTTACTGAACTGTTGAAAGAGTTATTGAAAGAGTTAGCTGTTGCAAAGAATTCAATCACAAATGAGATACAGTTAATTTGTTGAATTAAACTCATTCAATGGAAAGATTTGTCTCATTATGACTCAGTATGCATATCTCGATAGAAGAGAACATATAAGCAACAAGCCAATGTGTTACTAATCTTCTCTAGATGAAATAAAACAACGCTCTGACAAAACTGAATATTGCTGACCACTCTTGTGTAAACAAATAGCGGTACAAAATTCAACCACGCAAGCTTTGTAATTTGCCAGTTATTTTTCATTTGTACGAAATGAATTTTCCTTTGTCTTTGCAAAAGTCATTTTGCTATGTTTGGCATGAATTGTTACAAATGTTCACACGACATTTTCTAGTCTAGTTTTTTTTTTTATTCGACTTGTGGCAAGACCCATCTCCCAATCTCCACAGCTGTCGAACGCACAAAGAAGCTGCGCGGTGGGATGCCACCTGTGTGAGCATCACGACGCTGCCCGCTCTCCCTCTTTGGAAGGACTTTCGAAGGACGTATGAAAATAGAAGCGCTGCAGCGCAGGAGAAACTTTTCCTTTTGCCTGTCGTAAGGCAGCGATGGGCAAAATGGGAAAGAAAATTCTTATTTAACGTAGCAAAAACTAACAACACGTGCCATTAGCGTGTGTTTCTGCCAGACGCGCCCGGGCGGTAAATGCGCTATGCTGTCAATAATTGTTCATAAATAGATCCTGTTTTATTAACTTCCATTTTTATCTTTCTTGTTATTATTTTTTTGGGTTGGTCGGAGCGAAACATCAAGATACATTTGTCCGTAGTTTGATGTGTAGCGTTTGCGTGTACTGCCCGCTCGTTTTTTTGCATTTCTTTCGAGCGTGTCGACCAATTCGGCTACACCTCACCCCGCAACGGGCCAATTTTGGGTGGAATTTTTCGCACAATATTAAACATCCTTGCGACACCCGTGTGGTGGTAGAGGTGGTAGAGGCCAGAAGAATTGGTGGGTTTTCTTCTGGCCTCTACCACCTCCACCATGGGTGGCACGTTTATTGGATTGATGTATTGCGTCAAAGCATCAACCATTTCCATTTGCCGCCGCCTCTACTGTTCGCTGCTGGTGTGCGCAGCAGCAGGCAGCACTGATTGACAACCGCGTCCATATGCACCCGACACTAAGGGGGAAGAGGGAGAGGGAGTTGCTTTGGGTGCCTTTTGTCGTATCTATTTTTTTCGTGAGTTTTCCCCATGATGGGGCCAGATGGGGATTGAGTTGAATTGTACTGCCGCGCAATGTTTCGTACGTTCGGCTTTTCCTCCCTCCTTGCTCGTGTTGGTGAAGGTGGTGGTTACGTGAATCATTCGTCGGGGGTGGGTGAGTGGAGTTTTTTTTTTTTGTTAATGGCAGACCTGGATTCGTGGTGGTGCGTACACGCATTTTGGTGGTCATAAAAATTCCGATTGAAGTGTCTTCCACGATCGGGGGGCCGACCGGTGTGAGAAGACGACAACGAGTGGGCCTCCTCTAACCGTGCGATTATGACATTCTGTTGTGCTGGAATGGAATGCTTCCGCGAGAGTGAGATATTGCCTGATTGCTTTCTTATGCTTTAGCGATTGAATTACACGAATTTTCCGTTTTATTATTGCAGAAAGTTTGTTGGTTGTAGAAAACAGATGACATAGAGCGCACATAGCTATTATGGCAATGGGAGGAAAACGTACAGTTCTTTTTTTTCTAAAATGATGTTACAGAGTTTTTTCAGGGGTTCTCATAGTTGTGGGACACTTTCTTGACTTCTTCTTGGAAATGAACTTTATATTGTGGGATTCTATGGTAATGGGTATTTCCAATAAGATTATCTAAAAATGGTGCAATAGAGTCCAAATCCCATCACATAAAGTTCATTTCCTATCAGAAATAATCAAGAATGTGTTGATTATTTTGACAACCCCTGTAAGCCCTGTATACTTGGTACCACCGGCTTTTACCACCAGCGTCAAGTTAAAGACCCCTTTTTTAGCATTTTGATAGCCTAAAAGGACTTTTCATGTTTCGTTGTTTGGTGTCATTCTTATCGCCTGTCTTCAAGTCCAGCTTCGATTGACTTCCCTGTAGCCTAACTTAAACTTCTCGTTTATGATTGTACTGGATTTTAAACCAGTGCAAATAATATTTGATTTGAATTGTGTAAGATTCCTAGAATCGAAAAATTACGAGGAAATGGATAGATACTTAGTATGTACTATAATTTAAAGTTGTAATTAGTGTTTCAAATGTTCTATCGTTTTATTAGCAACCTAATGGAAAATTATAGACATCTCATGTAATTCTTAAATCAATAGTTTTTAGTCATTAAACAGCAAAATGTTTAAATGCTGCTATTATTTCAGTTTTATTGGAGAAGCAGTAAGTTAAATATCTTCAAATAGGAAGCTATTATCAAAAAAGAACTTACGATAACCTACAACAATTTGAAGCTACAATATGCCTTCATTTCGTTGGTTGCATTTTTTATACCCATTTTGGTTTTGCAAACCGTTTTCTAGGCCTATGTCCATCTGTACGCTTCAGTCCCTGTGGTCGAAATGTCATACAATAACCAAGAAACCATAAACAAACACGTAAAGCGCTTATCAAATTCTTGTAACAGTGCGTGAATACGAAAACACTTCCGTGCATTGAAACTTTTCAACTACGCAATATGAGCACGTGCGAATAAACTGCGCAGTGCTAGAATTTACATGATGCCTCTCAATTGTCAACCAGTGACGACCCTTTCGGTCAGTTGTGTTTTCGACATTTTTGATGTGTGTCTATGTTTTGCGCTCTCTTTACTGCAAGCAAGGGTCGTATTTTCGTTTGACTATCAATAAGAAATGAAATCATAAGAGAGCCACTGTCACGCATCACAGATGCACCATCAAACAGATTGTAGCATGAAAAGCATGATCCAAAAACACTGAAGACTGACGGAATGGCTCTACACTCCCCGAAGCATATGGCGAACGATGTTGCTTAAGGGAGTTGTTTAGGTGCGTTCTGTGCGTTTGGGGTGGTAAAGTATTACACAGTGGGTCGCATTTAATATTTCCAACATAAATAAACCATTACCAATCAGCTAGAGCAATCGATGGAGCTTAGGCTGTGACAGGTGTTTAAGGAGGGAATGATTGAAATGTTGAATTTTTTTCACGACGCATATTTTCAAATTGGATCTGTCGCAATTAATAAGTGATAGAATGATTATTAAATGGAACGCCTCTACTCTTCTTTTGGACTGTTGTTCTTGATAATGAAGCGATTGTATGCAATCATGACGTTGCTTTTAAAAAAATGCGTTTTAAATAATGTATTCACACCGAAAATGTTAGCAACCTTGTTTGGCATGGTTTTAGAAATTCCAAACACCACCTGTCAAGTGTCTTAATTTCGCTAACTTTCCCACCCAAAACGAGCAATCTGTTGATGGGTGAGTGTCTTCGGTAGGGCACTGTAACTGCACGGTGAAACATATTTTAGCTCGCGCGCTCTGTACGCCCGTTCGATAACATTTTTTACAAATAAGTTCCGACTTGCACTTTCTCTACAAAGTGGTGTGGAGTAAGCTCGACCGAGCTCGTTGTTTGTCATTTCCAATTGCAGGATGGATCCAATTTCGAATGCTATGTGGTGGTGGTGTCCATCAATGTTTCACTTTTGACGGAACCGACAGTGCTGTAACAATTTCGAGCTGTAATTTCATACCTTTGGCTAAATTTCCATACAGAAGCGCATCGTTTGGAACGCTGGTGCCCGCCTCTCTCTCTCTCTCTCTGTGCAAGTAAGTTGCGCCTAGGGTGAAAGGCGCACACAGGCTAAGGACGACACAGTAAATTGGTACAAATCAATACCAATTCCCCTCTACTTCACCCTCTCGACAACGAGGTAAGGGATGGGTAATCCACTTACTTACTATTTGCTACGAGCGCAGCGGCGGCAATCGGTTTTATTGATTCCGCGCGCGCGGTACATGAAACATCTATCATTGAAAATGAATGAGCGTATTCATTATTCAGCCGCCCACCCGCCTTACTCATTAGGATTGCTGCTTAGTAACCTTGAAGAGAAAAGCGATTCAGCCAAATTTTGGCTATCGAGGTTGTTATTTTTCTTCTTTGCTATGGTATCACTTAATCTTACACGGATCCAATTCGTAAATTAGACCAAGGTGGTACAGAAGTGGTGATATCGTGCCGATGGCAATGATAAGGCAATGTGACTTTTCATTAAAAGCTAAAGATCGATTAGATCGTAAGTTCTGTTTAAGCCATTTTACGGTTTCATTTTTAGTGTATGCTCTCAAACATTTAACCGTTGGAAAAATGCTTAGTTTTCTTTTGTATCGATTTTTTCTTATCATTTTCTAATTACATTTGGCATGCATGTCAGTGATAAATTAAGTAAATTTAAAATATAAACTTAACTCGACCTTTGGAATCAAACTTAATGAAATGTAATAAACTTAGAAATGAATATCGGATAATCACTTAAAAATTAAGAAAGTATATTTTTTATTTATTATATGAAATAAAATGCTTGTGGGTTGAACACTACAACAGCACAAAATGTTGACAGATTGTTCCAACTTTTGCCTCTAAGGCATTAATTTTTTACTGTAAGTCAATTGTTTTGCTAACACAATTTAACTTTATGCTCCGCACTGTGTGTTCCAAAATTATTCAGTTTAAGTCAAACAATAGTAATTTAATGTATAGAATTTAAAATATTAAAACTGTTATCTCTATGTTGGAAATTTTATTAACTTTTGTCGCACTCTGAATTTAAACTCTTTTGAAATTCTTACTTGGAACGTCTAGCAGCTGCTTTTGGCAGCCATTAGCTACAATCGTTTTCAATCAAACTAAACTCCAATTGTTAATAATTATTAACGGTCGATTGGCTGGCACCACGTAATTCCTGTAATTCCCAAAAGAGGGCGACACAGAAAAGGTTTAGTGTGGTCAGCGTCTACCACTTATCGAGACGAGCATTCCCGAAGGATCCCGATCGAGGCTAAGTGAAAGATAAAAGGTTACTCTTTCAACAAAAGCCGTCACGACAAGTGACGTATTTTTTAGCGTCATGAATAATAAAACCGCCTGTTTAAAAAACACTTGGAATAGTTTGATTTTCAGTAGCTTTGGGCGAAAGAAAGAGTCCTTTTGCCAACGTCGTAAGTCCAATCGTAGCCAGAAAGTTACAGTTGGAAAAAAGATCACTATTTTCTCCTGCCAATCCAGATCCGTGTTATCGCCCGTAAAAACAGATACAGTTAAAGAAATGGGAATGGTGTGACCCAATTTTTGTGCAGCACATGCCGCAAGAAAGAAAAAAAAGAAGAAAAAGAAACGTAATAGATGTCATAAAAACAGTCTTATTGGTAATTTTCGCAATACGAAGCTTAACGGTGAAAATTAACCACTGCGCGCTGCACCACAAAAGTCAAGTCTCACCTGCCGTCGTTCTGCATCGAACTGGGTTATCAGAACGTGGGGAAAGATCGGGCCGAGGTATCATTTGTTGGAACCACCTGTTTTTAAAATTCCGAGGTGTAAAATGGCACCTTGTCCCCAAATGGCATTGTGTGGCCGTGTCCCGTCTGTGCCCGTGTGCCATCGGAACGGTGTGAGCTCTTGCCATTGCCGCCGCTACAAACAGAGTGTGCGTGCACAGCTTCCCATTCTATTGAGTTCACGATCGGTGGTTCGGTGTCTGTTACAGCTTTAGAAAATATGACACTCGCCGACAATCGTGACATTTTCTCATCATCTCCTGTCCCGAACCGCGGGAATTAGATCAAGAGCCTCGGAGGGAGGAGGATTCGGGAAGCAAAAGTGGTGGTGGTGGTGGTGGAACATCGAGACGCTTTTATGTTTCATTTTTTTTCTGCTCCGTCTAGCAGCTTATGTAAAGCGAATCTATTCCAAGCAATAAGCATTTTAAGATTTAAACAAACTATTCTTTCTGCTTTCCGCTTACGCTTGTGCGACTAAAAACAGCTTTTCTTTTTACACTCTCTTTTCCTTCTTGCAGGAATCGTCTTACACACACACACGACGGATCCGGCATTACACGACGACGGCGACAGTTTTTTTTTCCTCCTTCTCTTCTGTTCAACCTTGAGCGGCCTTTCGAAACATTAAAACACAGGTAAAAACCGGCTTTAACTTCACACAATAGTCAAGGTGAACATCGAGAGAAGCGGGTGTTGGGTTGCTTTCCCAAAAGAAACTTCCTCCCACTACCTACACTGCATCCAACAATCCTCACCGCCAACGACACAATCCGCCCCAGTATGCGCTGGTGGGGCCGCCGGCAAGCGAAAATAAAACATTGTGTGGGCTCATTCACCTTTTCGCGTTCGTTCGTCATCGTTTGACGCCTTCGAGTATATCGGG
>AXCO02004133.1:0-23793 GCA_000473525.2 Anopheles melas | reverse complement strand
CTGAATAAATAAAAACGATAAAATATTGGGTTTATTGTGCTAAAAGTGAGTGTTGAATCGAATGAATTAAAATGAATCTTAAATATAAACAAGCTATGTTTGATTATTACATTGGCGAAACAAACGGATGTTATCAAATCGTAAAACGTAGCTCATAAAACATTTCTCACAAATCTAAGAGAAATTATCAGTAAGAGCAAAAAATTACAAATTTCAAACAAAAAGACATGTTTTGCTCTTGACTAGATATTTTACTGGTACATCGAAATGAAGCATCAACTGTATCTACTCGCTGAAATGTTATGCCTTAAACTGCCTGGAGTGACGTTAAAATAACAACTACTTTGAAAGAGCAGAAAACAAAAGCAAATGCAAGAGAATAAAATTCAGATAAAATAAAAAAAAACTCCGCTTCTTGAGCTTACTGTTACCTACTTTTAAAAGTGCTGGAAATCTCTCATCGCATGTACATCGCATGTTGTAAGTTTACATTCCCAGAATTTTCACCAATGATCCAAGCCCCTCAGGCCACAAATAACAACTCCCATGGGAAAAATCACACGAATCGACACGGTCTCACATCCTCTTTACAATCTCCCCCTTACATCAACACTGCCCACCTCCCTTCCCCACCAACCTTTTTGCTATCTATTTTAATGTGTAAGAGGATGAAAATAACATCCTCCAAGCCAACGCGGTGCGCGCGCGGGCTTTCGTACGGTTCCAACAAACGATCAATTTTAATTCCGCCTCAAAAACCTGCCAAGTCATTTAATTATTCCACGATGTGTTTTTTTCCTTCTTCGTCTTCTTTTTCTTCTATCCCCTCAACGAATGTGTGAGCTCGCTGCTCTCACCTTACCGTTCACTGTTCCTTTTCTTCGGCCAGCTGGCCAGTTCTTTAACGTGCTTCGCGTTTCAAACGATTCAGCCTCAGTGGCTCGATTTGGGGGGCTGATGGTTTTTACTTGACCATCGTTATCGTTTGTTTTCAATTTCGGCAAGGTTGTTCTAGGGTTTTCCTTAGTCTATTTTTTTTTGCTGAGCAAGTTCTTTTTAAGTTCTTTTTACTTTCAAGAAGGCGACGGTATAGCTAAAGGAACGAAGGGCAATAACAAAACTGTCATAAACTTTTCTCATTATCGAAGCGTAGCGAAGGGACGACCTCTCTGGATGGTACGAAAACAATGCCCACAATCTACCACCTACCTAGGGTGGAAGAAGCGTGGATGGAAAAGTGGAAAAAAGCTTATCAGTGGCACGGACAAACGGCTTGAAAGTAAATTTAAACGATAATTAATATCCAGCCGGATGCTGTAGTTTTTTGCAGCAGGCGAAGTTTTCCACACTCCACACCACCATCAAAATAGTACGATTAATTGTTGTCGTCACATTTAACACAAACAATCTATTCCTTTCGTGGTGCATTTTTTTGTTGGTAAGAATAAGTTTTGAATTGTTTGTGGTGATGCTGTTTGTCGCAATCAGCAGAAGGCGTTGATGCATAATTTAGTGTAAACAGCTAGCTTTAGAATACAGCGAGAGAGTGAAGGAGGATTTCATTAAATGTGGAATGAAATAAACGCTCAGTGTCTGCTGCTGACTCATGCCGGCTCACATGAGCGATGGCGATTTGCAAGAAGGAAGTTCGATTAGATACAAACACTCTCGCGTTTGGAGGTTGAATTCATCCATCAATCGAGCGGCGAACTATTTCTGGAAACTAATAGAATCGCTCGGCTGGTACGCGACCAGTCTATTTTTGCACGTTGTTGTGTTTCTACTTGTTTTTGTTGTTGCCTAGGCTAGCGCTCGCAGCCCGCGAGTGAGTGGAAACGTTCCGGATGATCGCCAGGTAGTGAACTCTCCGGTTCGAATCGATCCACATGTGCCAGTTCAATGCTCGCGCTTCGCATCACTCAACGCCCAAGGCCTCCGTGCGTATCGATATCAAAGTAGGCGTATGCTGCGAAGTTGGCGGGCCCTTGGCGTGCGCGAGCATCGAGCACAAGTATCTTGTGCTTGTGGTTGGTCGCATGTGCGTTGGCGAGGCTAAGGAATTTGAATTGAAATTGATTTTGATGTGATTTATCTTGCTTCCTGTTTCCCATAGGTATCATCAAAGAATATAGCTTAAAGTATGTAGAGGATACAACAGGCAGTATTACAAAAAAACTGAATAACTTTAAAACTTTCCAGAGTCATGCTGTTTTCTAACTCTGAATTTTGCCATAGCAAGAGATTCCGGATTTCAGGATAGAACCATATGACCATGTTATCCATACGTGCATTTATGTTGTAGACTTCAAAGAGCATTGTAATTTCAACCTGCTAATGGACAAGATTCATCTTAATTAATGGCTTGTAATGGTGTTAGATATCTCCTTTCCCATAAATTCTTCCTTAGACTCTAGGATCTGTGAGTGTTCATATCTAATTTATGTTTTTCGTTGCAAGAGATTCTCGCTTCACGACCTTGAACCATTAAATTTTACACATAACTGCAGAAAGTGCTTTGTTGCAACTGTATACCTTAGTTGTGCCCCGAAGACTGTAGGTGGATCCTCATGTTACTTGAGTAGATAAAAATGTAGATGGCCAGTGAACTTGTCTCCGTGGCATCAACATCAACGATATATGAATACATTGAACGATATTAAACAATAAGCATAGGACATGTTGTAATTTTGCAAAATTAAAGTCAAATTTGGACTTGGATACTGGGAAAATGACACAAGTATCGCATGGTTTTTCATATTCCTCAAAGATTTTGCATGAAAGTGAAGAGAAAAATGTTAAGAAACATTTAAAAATTCAAAATCTAAGCAAGAACAATCGATGTTGAATCATATACAACAACACTCAATTGCTTCAGGCTTACAGTTAATCTTCCAATAACAGCACAACTCCTCATAAAACAGTTACAATTTACTTTTCAAAAATCAATTGAATCAACCGGTCAGCGCGATTGGTTTATTGCTTTCCACTGCTTTACGTTCTTTGTTTTAGCCCAGAACAAAGCATCGTATTTGGTGGGTTTAGCCCACCTGCGCTTTGTTCGTCCCAACGACCCTCCAGGTTTCTTCCACCAGCGAAACAAAACTTTTACAAACCCCGATGAAATTTAGATTAATTCGCTGGAGTTTATTCAATTTATTATGCCGTTTGCCGCCACTACGTCCAGCGCAGCACCGGGGTTGGGGTTCGGTCACTACCGTAACGAACAATGATCTTAATCAAATAGAAGAGCGCGCCCTGTTGTGCGGTAGCTGCAGCGAAAGCACGAAAGCTCTAATAAAGCGAGAAGCGAACTACAAGAACTGCAGCCTTCACAAGACAACGACGCTGGCGACATGATATGGTATTGTGATAAAAAATCAATACTCTCCACTCAAACCCGTTCGTGGAATATTAAACATTTTTGCAATACTTTGTCCACATTCCGATGCGGCACGGAGCACTCCAGCACTGCACAGCCCTAGACGACGAGCGAACCTTTAAGGAGCAGTTTGATGGGTTTGGGGAAACAGGAGAGTGAAACAAAACACTGAAATCCCTACGTTTTGCAACCTTATTGTGGAGTGTGTTGTACACATACATAAGATACAAAAAAAAAGAAATTAAATTTACCGATAACAAAAGGGTAGAAAAGCATTTTTATTCCATCTCCTGCTCCCTGCGGCCATCCTGGTAGCCTCCTCCTCATCAAATACGTTATCCTTTTTATATTGTTTTACGTTCTGTTTACTCCTCATAAATCTAGCTCCACTGGCATCCGCTCTATCCGGTCCGGTCTACATGACCAGTAGCAGCAGCAGCAGCACTGACAGCAAAAAAAAACATAGCAGCAGCTTCACAAGCGATTTCCGCTTTTTTCGCTTACTCGTTGTACGAACAAACACAAAAAAGGCTTTAGGCTATCGGTTGCGACGCATCCGTCGACTAAAACACACGCTTTATAGCATCATAAACCGCCAACAAATGAATTCCTACAGCTATGCTGCTCCCATCGCACTTCCACCTCCATCGTAGACGACGTTGCCGCGTTGTATCAGTTTTTCGGGCTCCAAAGCCCGGCCAAGTTTTCTTTTAATTTTCTCTCAATTCCTTTCGGCACACCGCACTGTTGCGGTATGTCTCCATCGGCGTCGTACCCGTTATTACCGCCCCGGCCCGATCCCACCTGCGGAACCAGGGAATAGCAACGGGTTTGCAGTCTGTTTTTTTGGGTTCGGTTCCGAGGTCCTCCGTACCTAACGATCTTCGCCATGTGGTCTTGTTGTTGTTGTTTGAGGCTACAACTCTTCTGTAGCTATTTTGTATTACGCTTGTGTATGTGTTTTTTTTGTGTGTGTTCACTATGTAGCCTTTCCCTAGCTACCGAGCCATACTTTGGAGCTTTTTTATGGAGCCATCTCTTGCAATAGCGCTAGATAGCCGCCGGGGTGCCAACGGAGCTGTATGCGGCGTAGCATAAGGAACGGTTCACGCTGGGTAGTGAGAAAGTGATGACTCCACAGCGCGCTTGCATGTTAGTAGATGCAAAATGTGTGGAAGGGCTAGTGCGAACGAGCTGGGAAGAATCGGCAAGGTTGTTGCGAAAGCACCTCAGCCACCGCAGCAATTGCAACAAAACTTGTAAATAGATGACGTTTCTTTATATTGGTCGAAGATAACACTGGGCAGTTCTGATGGGAAAAAGGGACAAGGTCAAAAATTTGCTCTGAAATAAGCAACAATATTTATAGTATATTTTATTTAACTATTGTTTCATAGAAAAATAATTCAGCATTGATCGTATTAGGATGGGGGTTGAACGGTCAGACTTCTCAAGAAGTCCCTCAAGGGTTGAAATCTGAAAGAATATTTCATCCCAAATACTCCAAATTGTTTCCGAGGTTAGTGGAGTGTTGTAAGTGCCATGGGTCCATTGATAAGTCATACGAATCACAAGAGAAAATAACACTCTTGACGTTAATAAACGATAAGTTGAGGATCGTTTTCATCCAGGCAATTGTCTTTATCCAGGATAGCTTTGCTACCTCATCGTGTCAATATCGTATCTTTAATTCTGTTAATATTTCGAAGAATTTAAGATAATTATGATTTACAAGAATACCTCATGCAGTATTTCCACAACATATTAAATGAAAGACAACTATGGAGTAATATGAAGGCTGTTAGGCTCTATTTAGGACATGTTAATGTTGGTATTTATCTTTCAATTTATTTTTTTAAATTAATGTCTAACTTGTTTCATGGCAATTGTAATGATATGAGTTGAACTATGGCTTTACAAACTTTCTTTTTCTTTTTTTTATATCAACCTTAGATGATGGTTGCAACCGTTTTAGTAAGTTAGTATTTCAATAGTTTAATCTAGGCATGTATTCCCTTATTATATATAGCTATTGAGATATGATTAGATTGAATTAATTGCTTTACTAGACCTGGGATTTTTTGCCGAAATATTTAGATCACCTTCATAAAGCCATATTTACTCAGCTCAAAATGCAGCTTAAATTTCAAAATAATTGCCATTAGGTCAATAGTTGGTGGAATACCTCTTTGTCTTTCTTTATATCTTCATATTTTACTCGAAGGTTAATGACATCGCAAAAATCCGTAAACCTTCTTTATTTTATACCATTACCAAATTTACGCTCGCCAGCTCACTTGTTCACTGTGCAATTGTTAGCCCTGCGCACGGGGGTTTTCGCGAAACACTGCAACATTGCCCCAAACGTCAGCATTCTGATCCGAACGATGATCATTGCTGCACCCCCCCCCTTCCCCCCCTCCACCCTTCGCCTTCTTTCGACAACGGGGTTGAAGCTGCCCAGTACGACAGTGCCATGGGGCAAGTGCGAGAGTGATTGAATAATGTGGTACGAGTGTGTGTAGCACCAGCAAGCATCGTAATGTAGCATCACAGCTCTCTGCAGACGCAGTGTTATTTTTTAGCAAACTGCTGTTTTTATTACGTGCCCATTCACCGCAGGGTAGCGAAACGGGAGGAACGACGGCCACGATGACAAGACTTTTGGAGTGTAGCAGCAGCTTGTCGGGGTTTATAAGGTTTTGGTAGCTTGGGAAAAAGAGAATAATAAAAAATGAGCACCATTTTGGGCTATTTTTGAGTTGTAGTAAGCAGTATGTTTCGGTTTTTTTGCGGTGTTCCGTTCGACGCTGCTTGACTCTAGTCGAGAGGCAAGCAAATTTCGCTAGCGGATTATCTCTCGGATCATCGGTGCTGGGATCTCAGCTCCGAGACTTCATTTCGTGGCATCGCGAGTCTGTGGGTGGGTTGCAGTAAACCGTGAAGGATCAAGCGAGAGACGTGAAGAGCTTCGTTGCGGCCACAATTTGGAAACCATATTGCATCATTAAGGAGGGAAGGGATGAGAAAATTGTGAAAAATTGTTCTCAAAGTTCGTTTCGCTCAAGTTTGCTACGTTGTCTAGCCATTGCTGGTAAGCATCAGTATCTTTTTTGAGCTTTTGGAGTAGTATCAACCGCTGAGCAGGTTTGATTTGATTTATTGTTGGAACCTGTGCACAGCTATCGTTCAGTTAATCTTTGGATTCTCTTTTACTCTATGATGTACACTAAATATGCAATATCCTTAGTTCAATAATGGTTTCATGTATCTGTAACATGGATCTTAAACGGTTTCCACATTCCTTACTTATTGAAGACATCAAAACGGTACGAAAACTCTTCACTTTAATCAATTTTGCTGCAACACTTCACTATCACTTATCAAAATTAATTTCTCCTTTCATGAGGTCCTTAACCCAAATGCTTCAACGTAACCAAGAGAAGCAAAATTATGAACTATTCCATATTTCCAGCGGGAAAAATGAAAACGCTAGGCAAAAAACCACTCCCAAAGAATGTAGAAAAACTAGAGAAAGGAAAAAAACAACCTCCACTCGTTCTACTATTCCAATCGATTGGAACTTTTGATCTACCGCCCTACTCCTCCATAACAATCCCCTCTTTGCCTTCCCATGTTTGCCACCTCTTGGGACAGGAAATTACTTTTCGCGGCCCATTTTCCTGCACGCTTCGCGTCAGCTCCGGAGAAGCCGCCAGAGCCAGAGTCAGCCGTGTCATTCTCCGGTTACCGGCCAATGAGGTTGGTTTGTGGGTACCGTACGCGTTTCAATACTTTTGCCATTCGCCCGGTACGGTTCGTTGTGCAATTGTTGCTAACATCAGTCACTTGGCAGTGAAGCTTCTATGTGATACGATGTAAAATGCGGAAGAACGCGGGATGGTAGATACTGCTGCCGGGCAGGAAGTCCCTCGTGTGCGTGTGGTTGTTGGTGTGCCTCTTGCTTCTACCAGGGGATGCTGTTTCGTGTTTTTTTTTTGCGAAGAAAAATTACACACAAAAACTCCCAAAGAAGTGGATGGGAGAGTTTGATGAAATTTCCCCATTCCGGGGATAGCCCCTTGGGGCAATGGGGTAGGCAACAGCATCCTTCCACATCGAACAACCATCCTTGACGGACAGGAAATGTACGGTGAGAAATGTGAAGGAATAAAAAGGATGAAGAGAGAGAAAGTGAGAGAGGGGGGAAAAAGAAGCAAAAAAATCCTCTCATTGATTCAAGTCCCTTTCCCAGTGCAGCGGTGGACCAGCAAAACCTCAGGCCGTCAGGAAGTCAAAGGCGTTTGGAAAGCACGGCCGCGCCAGAAGAAGGACCAATAGAAAGGAAATAAATGACGATAAAAGTGGCAAAGTGGAGAGGGAGAGAGTGTGAGAAGGAAGTACACAAAGTCTGGAACGGAAAGGTATAAACGTAAACGCTCTACCAAGCTTACACACTACCGGCCTATGTACTAAGGGACCTGTCCTCTACCAACTCCAGCCAACTCGCTCGGGTGACGATGAGCGATGACGAGACACATTCTGCCCTCGGCTTGGCAAGTGTTTGGAGTCTTCTTCATCATTTCATCCCACACATACTCCCAAGGGGAGACCTTCCGCTCTCTCTCTCTCTCTCTTTCAGTGGCTTCATTTTGGTGTTTTACTTAGGAGACAGCGCGCGCCGGTTTTTTGTAACACCAACCAAACCTTGTGGCTATTTCCCGACCGCGTCTTTTTTTTAACGTTGTTTGTATCGTCTTCTTCACGCGGTCTCCAAAAAAATAAAAAAATAAAAACCGACAGCACTGCCGAGTGAGAGATGAACGATTCAATTATTATGTTGATGAGATGATTACTGCCTGAAGCTTCTACACGGGCACGCGCGCTCATGCCTTGCCGCAGCAGGAAAGACCTTCGACACGGCAGATAAGGCCGTACCGGCGCGTACGGCCAGAGTGTGACTTAATCAGTGGTCTTCGTTATGAGTGTGTTTATCTTCTGTGTGCCGACGTACGTACGTACGTACGTATATTTTTCTTGTTTTACTCTGTTCCTTTTTTTAAACTCCACCTTTTGGCCGGGCAACTCGCCGGTTGCTCGGCGTTGGAAGCATCCTTCAAACGCACCGTCTCCCAATGGGAACTGCACCTTCCGGTAAGCGAGTGCCCAGCGAGAGCGAGGGGTATGTTAGCATCCAAAAAAAGGCCAATTTGACATGACACGTATGGACTTCATTCAACCGTTCGTTTCGTTCGTTCGTTCGGCCCGTGTGTGTGTTGTGCGTCCGTCGACTACTTCCCGGAGTTTGCCTTGATCAGCAGCTTATTTATTCTTTTTTATTGGTTTTTTTATGTTGCTCTGCTCACCCTCGCCGAGGATTAGAAGTCAGCCGCAGCTACGCCACGCTAGCGCGCTTACACTCTTCAAACATTAGAACGCCTAACGATCCGAGGCGTCCCAGGTGGGCGGAATAGAATTTGAATATTATTGGCCCCTGTTCGGCCAAAGTTCGTGTGTCCCCGTGCTGGGACCAGTGGGCGTTTGTGTGCTGCCCCTCTTGATGGTTCAAGATGAAACCTAAAGCGTGACGGGAGAGGAATGAAGGAAGGAGAAAAAAAGAACCACCCGCTTACACAGCGAACACAGAATGCTGACGAGAACAAACATTTTGATTTGGATTATCACGGATTTTGATGTGTTTCGATAGTTGAGGTTTGGCGACGAGTGGGGCATTTTGGACATATGTTGTGTTCATGTTTTTTTTTCTCTACTCTTCTTTTACTCTATTCTGTGTGCCTCAATTCTTTTCATAGTTGTGCCGATAGATACCCTCGACTCCCGGGTGACGCGGCTGTTTGATAGTTATTTATTTTGATTTTTGGATTACGGCCGGCTGCAATTAAGGAGCGATTAGCGGGGCGTCAAATGCAAATGGGCTGATTGAAATCTCGTAACTGGTGATCGAGCGCCAAAGCCGTCCGCTGGCATCATTTGTCAAATGAATGGTTCCGTTTTTTGGTGTGACGGCTCTAAAAATAGTGTGCAATAATGATGTAGAGACGGAGCGGATATGTCAAAATGAAATGGATTAAATGAGTTGGAAACCGATTTCAAAACAAAGGTACGCTAACGTTGAGTTTCCGGGATAAGCTAAATTAGATGATGTTTTACATGCTGTAGGAAACATTGAAGCACTAATCGATGCTGCTGATCATGGATTGGAATGGTTGAGCGGCAATCATATTGACAGAATCAACTGGAATGATTGAACCGTTTATTGCGTCCCATTCAGACTTAGAGAACAGAATTCAACACACATGTACTTAAATTTTATAATAACCGCTTTCTCCCGGGGCGGTCCCGTGATACAGTCGTCAACTCGAGCGACTCAATAACATGCCCGTCGTGGCTTCAAGCCTAGAATGGACCGTCCCCCCGTAGCAAAGGATTGACTATCCGGCTGCGTGGTAATGGATAAAATCTCAAAAGCCTTTGTAGGCCGGCATGTCCGTGTAGGACGTTACGCCAAATAGAAGAAGAATAATTGCTTTCTGTTGAATTGTAGAAATGTTGTAAACATGTGGAATATTGTCAAAAAGTCGTCCGTTGTTGCTCTTGATAACAACAATAGAAGCTAATCAGAAGTATAAAACAGGAAGCTTTTTCATTGGAATTGCCATAATTGAATAAATTTAATGCTTTTTTTGGACTACTAAAGTGTCACAATATTAATAGAACCTACAACTTTGTATAGTTTACAGAGATCATAACTCCTAATAACTAGAGGAAAATATTTAATAAATGTTAACAAATGTAAAATAAATTTTACCACCAAAGGTTCGGCTGCTTTCTCCGAAAATTTTAATGGAATACTGGTTTAGTAACATATTTATTTCTAAAAACTAGCTAAAAATTTGATAAAACCAAACCAATAGATTTCCATTTAATTAGTCTAAAATTTTTTTTAGCATTTAAACAAGACTAAAGATAAAGTTTTATTGAACACTACCTAGCCAGGACTGCCCTGTTTTGCTTGAAAACTGTGTGCTGGTTTATACAATTTATCATTCTTTTAGAACCCACTGAGAAGATATAAAATACGGAAATTCTGCTTCCTGTTGAGTTAAAGCCTACCCAATCTCTTCACCAAGACTGTGTACTTTATATCGAAGAATTTCTTAAATCTTAAGCAGTCCGATGCTTTAAGAGAAACAAAATCCACTCAAAAATGAGTCATGGTCACCTAATTGAAGCAATGCACATTATCATTTGCTTCATCACTCAATCTATTCCCCTTGAATCCATACATGCAACCGGCCTCTTTGATGAAACACAACATCAAAGGCCTCTTTTCTTGCTGTCCACTAGGAAACTTTAGTCCGATGCTTGAATGAAAACATCCCCCCCCCCCATTCCATCGAGAAAGCTTTAAAGTTTCACAAACACCGCTGCTCTTCCATCCCGTTTTCGAAATCATCCCATTTATCGCCTTCCTTATCAGCCTGACCTACCAACCCGTGTCCTGTCCCTGCCCCAAACCGACACAATCCCAAACTACCCGCATGGCCATTTTTCCCATTTCCCTCATACGAATCGTCGTTTGACACACTCATCAATTTTACTCTCAATAATGCAATAGTGCAACGGACGCTACTGCACACATGCCGGCCAGCGACGTTCGGCATCCAAAGTAAATAGAACTGGGTGGTACAGGGGGCCACGGCCACCCATACACATCAGTGGAGGCCACATCTTATCGCAACCGCAACGCATCCGTCGTCGTGAATCATGCTTCCCGTATGCTGCAGCGTGGACACTTTGTACGCTCTATGTCGCATCGGAATTTGTTGTCACAATCAATCCGCAGGGCCCTGGCCCCAATGGCCACAGAGCATGTACTACGATACGAGATGCAAGTGGTGCCGTTGTATTCGGCAGCCGGGCCCGGAGTCCAAAACCTCCAAAGTTCAAATTTGTTCTGTCTCCGATGGACGAGTTAGTTTGTAGCCGTTCCGAGCCAGTGGACCGGGCGGCGTGCGCTTCCTAACCAGCAGGCACACATTATCTATTCGTCTGGACTGGGTAGTACGACGCACCCAACGCTGTTCGAGGAGACAACCGCAAGTTCAATTTGTACTATCCATCTTTAGGAAGCGAAGGAACGGCTTTGCAGGCGGTAGACTTTCCTTTCGGTTTCGGTCCCGGAGATGGACCTGCCGAGCGAACAAGATACAAGCCTGGGTTGAGTCGTGTTCAGCTTCCTCCTTCTACCAATGCACCACACGCAGGACGTAGACGGGGTTCTTTAATGTGGAAAATGGGAAGACATGCATTCGTTTCCGTGTGCAAACTGCGAACGAATTCAATCGAAAGCCCCTGCTACAAATGCGTATTAATTTATCTCTCTTTTGAAGAACCTAGCGCAAAAGAGCCCGCCCGACGGGGAGCAGTGCACCGCCGCGTCCCCGGGATGCAACGGGTTGCAGTGCGATTATTTATTTTACTAATTATTCTACATATATTATTACGGTTCTAATTTTACTGCCGCTGTCTGCAAAAGCCGGACCAGTGTCTGACCGGTCAGACAACTAGCCGTTGGTCCGTTGGTGGATGGCGCCCTGTACTTCAGGGTAATTTATTTCCAAGATCGCCACATTCTTAATTCAATTCAACCAGCACAAGATGAAGCATTTAATTCATTCATATTTAATTTACCTCGTTTTCTTATGCCAGATGATTGTGCAGCTTGGTAGCCGCATCGCTGCAAACTCCAGCGTAGGATTAAAGCCATTCAATCACGTATCGAGTGGGCCCATTCATTACCATCAAATGCTTCTTGCCAATGCCCATTCTTGAAGGCTTTAAGAAAAAAAACAACTTCAACCAAATATGAACTAACCATCGCCACACACACACAAACACACCCAACCCGAAAAGGATAATTTATCAAAATCCTTACCACTCAAACGCATTTGACCGAAACATGACAGTGTGGCGGTGTGACGGCCCTTCTCTACCTTGGCAGCAGCAAACCGCGCGACCAGATTTTGAAAAACGATCCAAACTCAAACCCCGTCGATTCTACCCAGTCTTTGATTTCCAAACTGTCACCGAGCCTGCACATGGAACTGGTAGTTTCCCCCCTCCTGCCCTTTTACCTTCTTGCGTACCCGTCCCGGACAGTGATAGTGATAAATGATATGCATCCTTAATTGATCACTCGTCAGCTTCGAGTGCAATCATTAACTCGAATGTGAGCGTGAGTGGCAACGGCACGGACCCGGTATTTTGGAGTTTTAGATGTTTTTAGTGGATGTGCGCTGCTGCGCTGGGATAGTTTTTCGAGTGTCAAAAAAGTGAACTCGATTTCAGCTGTTGCTCAAGTTGAAATTGAGAAATGAGGAATTAGTTAATAATGTTCTCGGTGAATTGTGTGCCGCCCGTGTGGGAAAGGGTTTTTTGAATTGATGGTTTATTGTAGCTTTTCGGGGTGACAGCAGTGGATGAAGTGTATAATGTTTTCCCAATTTCAGTCAAGTGGTGGTTTCTGTCATTAGCTTTCGATACGACTGATGCTTTGTTGAACGTTTCACACCAAGAACAGATGCTTGTTTTATAGAAATTAACAACATTTTTGTGGTGGATAGGAATATTGGTTAAAACGGTTGGTTGAAGAAAAATAGAATGCTTTATTTATATGTCGATAAGGTCTTCACTTTTGCTGCTTATTGATCTATATTTGTATGCATTTCCGCATTTCCTCCTATATTTCCTCCTAGTGAGGTTCCATCATCAACAACATACCTAGTGTTGCCATGGTCTATCACTTCATGAATCTAGGAAGTTATTTTGAAATAAATAAATAAATTCGACTTTTACACGGATAAGTGCTTGGTAGGAGTGCTTTTTATTCTACTAAACGCTCAAGTCATCAAGTCATGTTCAAATCATCATTCAAATTCTACCTCATTCAGATCCCGCACTGTTAGTAGTCTCGCTTAACTGGAATTACTATTAGTTTTGTTTATTTTGAAGCTTCTGTGGAGGTCTATATGCGCTTATGTGATGAATACATAACAGTTAATCTGCAGTAACTGAACAAAAATATTGATCTCAATGAGTTTAATTTAACATATTCAATGAAATAATAGAATAATGGTAGTGATAATGCACCAAAAACAGTGTAAAAACACATTTCTAATGAATGTATAGGTGTAAGTGAGATGTTTTTTTCCTAACTATTGGTTAAATGGCTTAATGCGATAGTATTAAGTATGAAAATAGATTATTTGAGGAATATTCACATAAAAATGAGTCACGTGGAAAATGTTAAGTGTACGCAAGAATCATTGAGTATCTCGGAAGAATCATTTAGATGTATTTCTAGAACCACACCCAAACTTCACACACGATAATCAGCTTGAAGCTATTTGTCAAGTAAAAACAGCACAACAGAGACAGCAGCCTCTGCTGCTCTTTATCAAACGAAACCAACTATGAATCTCACACTTATTCCACGTTAAGCTATGTTAAATAAATATTCATTAAACACACATGCCCCGCTACCGATAAGCTCAGTATACAGAGACTACACCAAGTAAGGCAGTCCAAATTAAATAAGTTCTTCCTCAACAAGGACGGATCTTATGAAGAACCCTGAACTGAAATTTACTTCCCAATACACACACACACACACCCACACCGCCCTGCAATCGATAGCTTCATTTGCGCACAGGTAGAGAAATTAAGAAACGTAACAAACCGAAGCCAACATCAAAAGCAGAAGCAAAACAAAACCAAAAAAACTGCTGCTAAGACGAACGACGATCCACTCTAATTGCTTGATGGGAAAGAACAGCAAAAGCAGTTCTCATGTTGCTTTTGCAAATCGAAAGCTCTCGTCTTGGCAAACATCTGCAAATGAAAAGTAAACAGACGATGACGGCTACGACGACTAGGAGGAGGTTGAGCAACGATCGGAAAGGTGGTGATGGTGTGCCGAGTTGCATCTTGTAGCACAAAACCACACGAAAAGAAGTCATGAACCAGCAAAAAGTTTTTTAAAAAAATAGACGAGATGCAAAGCACTTCCAGTCTAATCTGAAACCAATCGCCTGAATATCGCTGCCCTGCTGTACTCGCCCTGCTTTGCAGCTTAATTCGACTGATTCAATCAACACAACACTGCAGCAGTGTTGGAACGCACCAAAAAGGCTGGAGGGGGGGGGATCAGAGGAGTCGTGCAAAATTGCATTCGAATAGTGCACGACTCAACGCATCATCAAATTGTCCGCATTAATTGAGTTACTACTGTCTGAAATTGGAAGAGATGGCTCGATGGAGGGGGGGGGGGAGAGAGTGGGAGGTTGGAGGAGGTTCAAATGAATACCGATGTGAAAACTCAAACCCTCCCAGTCTGTGCATGGGGAAGGAGGACTGTATAACAGAACTCAAATATTTTTCCATCCCATTAGCCGGGATTGGTAGCCGAAATATGCTTGCTTAATATCAACTCGGGGCTGTTGGCCGTCGTGTGTGTGTGTGTGTGTGTGTGAGGGAGGGACACACAGGGTTTGTAATGGAATATTTTCATTGCTGAGGTCATCTCGGCTCAATGTCAGCGGTGCACTATTTGCTCTAATCGATACGAAGCTGGCGGCTGACTGTGGGAGAGCAGCACGGCAGAGGTTCAAGGTGCACATGCGGGACATCGTGGTGCACCTGCAAAGCATAACAATAAAACCTTCAATCGATCGATTGCATTCGGGAGCCGTACGGCTGGATATTGATTGTGGTTTTTCGTTTTGAAAAGAGAGTGAGAGGCACCCAACTCAATCCTCGCCCTCCCCCGAACCGTCAGCGTCGATGCAACTGACAGCGACCGCAGTGGCACTGAACAAGGATAAGGCGTAGTGTTGGTGGAGCAAACAGGTCGAACCAATGCAATGCTGCACTAAACTGCACTCCGAAAACTCCCGGACCGTGTGTGAGTGTGTGTCTGTGTGTGTATGTGCGTGTACTGAAATATGCATTGCATTTACATTCATTGTACCCTTTCCCAAAAGGCGCACAGTGGTATTTGGGTATTTGGTTATGGAAATGAAGACCGAAACCGCAACGACTAAGCCTGGCCGTTACGACTTTTGTCCACCCAGTAGCAAAGGGGAGGGGGGGGGGTGTGAGGGAGTTTCTGGGAGTTGAGGTACTGCAAAGGACACCCCTGAGAGAGGGAGAGAAATTGCAAAACTGCTCAAACTGCTTTCGAACGGCTGCCACCCGACACGAAACCGAAACTGTTCAATCTGTGTCGCTTGGCCCTGTCCAATCGTTTTCCCCGGGAGTGATTTATTCTCCAATTGGACTTCCCCGCTTGAGTCTCCCTAGTACTTCACCCCATCCACGGATTTTGTACACTGCACCCTCCAACAAACACACTATGAATGAAACATAAACCTCTCGGTCACAACTGGTTAGTGTGAACCGAAAACCGTTCCGCCAGGAGTTGCGCGGCAAAGAAGCTCCCGGTTGTTCAATTTGTAATTCCATCTGCGCCCAAGTGCAACGGCGTCCTCCCACGTGTGATGCGCAAATGGGGACACATCCTGCTCTCGGAAGGGATGGGAAGCAGGCTTCCTCGTCGTGGTCCGGACCGGGACACAGTGCCGCCGTTAGAGGAATAACCCCTGCGGATCGTGGTTCAGTGGCAACTTATTTTGCCCATCAGACAAAACGTCAAGAATCGGTCAGCTGGAAACGATGAACTGATCCCGGGGCGGGCTGGAGACATGCCAAAAACGACTGCCCTCCAACTCTAGCCTTCCTTTCCTCCCTCATTCCCATCATCTATTGGGAACCGTCAAAACTCTTTTCCATTCTGGAAGTTGCTGGAAGTTGCTGGAATCAGACTGTAGTTCCCTCCGGGAGCCGCGTGGTGTGGTGTGAGCGCAAAATATCTCTACCGAAAATTCAATAGACTACAATTTGCATATGAACAGATTAATGTTCACACCCACAGGACACTCTCGTACACATACAGCCGTTAGCCCGGAAGTAGAAATGTCACAATCGTACCGGATTTTGTACCATCACGAGATGGCAACAAGGCACACCTGATAGTGAGAGATATGTTTTTTGCTCTCTTTCTGCTTTTTTTCCTTTCCCAGGACCCTCCAGCACCAAAGGCTGGCCGCGTAAATAGCCATTCTCCATCGTGCCGGGTGGCATGCAGCGAAGGAGATTGGACAGGAAAGTGGTGGCTCAAAATCCCGTGGATGGCCGTACCCGGACGGAATCTGTCACAATATTCACGCCCTATTTTTTCCATTCTTGTCCATCGCTCTGCCCGCACTCTGTGGCCCTGTTCAACAAAATATACATATTTAAATTACAAACAGCAAAGGGGGAACGAACATTTGGGAGGAAAAATGTCCTTTTGCTGAGGCAGAAGTGGGTTTTGAAGTGGGACGCTGTGTGCGTGCTAGCGATGGCGATCTTTTGATGTGTGTTTGGCATGGTGCCCGGTGCTGCTGCATGCTGCTGCTTACAGTGCGGGCCCGAATTTTAGCGAATCAGATAAGACGTATTAAACGTTTAGTAGGGTGGAAAATTAAACGCGCTTATCGCTTTCGGTCCGTTGGGTCAGCAGCAGTTGAAAAGTGTGGGTAGAGTGGGGCATATTTTAAAAGCGCTTTAAAAGAATCGTACGCAAAATTGGCAAAATACTAACAAATTGAGCATATCGCTTACGTCAGATTAAAGTTTTATTCAAAAATTAACTCAATTTTTTGGTTTAACTGCCATATTTTTGTAAATATGCTAGTTAAGTTGTGGACATAACTAAAACTGTTAACATAACACTAGAATATTGATTTTTTGTTTAATAGATAGGACAACCGGCCGGTTTGGTGGTACAGTCATCAACTCGTACGAATTAACAACACGCCCGTCATGGGTTCAAGCCCCGAATAGACCGTGTCCCCATACGTAGGACTGACCATGCTGCTATGGTAACAATAAGTCACTGAAAGCCAAGCTCACTTCACTAGTGGCTACTGGCAGGCCTTGACCGACAGCGGTTGTTGTGCCAAAGAAGAAGAAGAAGAAAAAGAAGAATAAGAAGATAGGATAACCACGGGAACAGTGGTTGCATTGTATAGATATTTACATGATGGGTCAAATTTAGATAAATTAAATTATACATAATAACATGGGTTCCTTATTCAATTTGCTTTTACGTTGAATGCTTCCATTTTGGCAGGAAATTGATTGTGATATCATATATTGCAGCATCATTATTGATAGGAAATGAAAGTAAAGCTATGGCGATAATTTTTTTTAGAATTTAGAATTTAGAATTTAGAATTTAGTATTTTAGGTCTTTCAATCACAGCAATATTGAACATTAAAGATATTTTTCTTTTTTATATCTAAAATCAATTAAAAACTTATGTTATGTTGCAATTATACCTCTTTCAATGCAATAGTGCTTCTTTTAGTTTCAACAACACCCTATAGTTTCAAAATGATAGCAACATATATGACAGAGTTTTGTTCTAAGAGGGTCAATTGACATATGAGTAGTTGAGATTATAATAGAATAATCAGGCATGAATCTCACTGTTCGCTCAATTAAGTTTGAACATACTTCAATGCTTATAAACTTCGTTGTATCTGTAATCAGAAAATCACACACACAGTCGATTGGATTGTTCTATCGGTTGGAAAATATACCAACACAACATCTTTACATCCACAATAACTGCTGATAAAATTCGTCTACATCTGTAACCGTGTGCATGATATTCCGTCAGTTAGCTGCACAACGCACATCAGCATCCATCCAGCGCCAACTTCATGTTACAGTAATGGGAAAAGCCTCCGAAAAAAGCCTGTACGCACCGTCCCTGAGCGGTTGGTGGTTTCGTGTACGGTGGTTACTTCACTCAGCCAAGCTCCCCGGTTCAACAACCTGGCCTAACAACCTGACCTGAAACACAGCAAAAATGTCCCCCACAAACCACCCCGTCTCTTCCGTCCGTCGCTCCAACTGACTGCACTGTGAGCGTGGGAAAACATTGGCTGCTGACGGTGCATGGCGCGTGGTAAAGTAACCGTGCGATGCATTACTCTGCCCCGGACAGAATGTATTTCATAAGCAAAAATGGGAAGGTGAGTCAAACACAAAAACAAGCAAGACAATAGTGCTCATGCATGTTTTGTTTACACGGAGGGTCCTAAAGCTGTGGCATAAAAATGAAAGTAACGCAGCACTTTTTCGGGTCGGTTTTGGCAAAATGGCGAAAAAGCCGGTCGGGTGATCGCTTTTGCGGTACGATTTCGACCGGCCCAGTGTACCGGTGGTACAGGATGGATGCAATCAACAAGTCGTTAAATATTCAAAACACCAGTTGATTTCTACCGTTACACGCCACGTGACAAAGGGTGGGGGAGACGACAGTACTCACCTGGTGCTGCTGTAGTGGCAGGTACCTCCCATTGCTGGATGATGTATTACAGAATGGAAACCGTCGGTTCGGGTACGGGTTCGGTGTTTTGGTTAAAAATTAATCCGCAATCCCATTTCGGGTAGGTTTGCTGTGGATCTACAGTGCGTGGTGGTGAAAGAGGCACGGAGGATGAGCGCGCTACAGTTTTGTGAGTAAACAAGCGAATATTCAAATTCACACACACGTGCCGGTGGAAATCACCTACTGGTAGTTAGAGCGTAGTGTTTTGATATTTGTCTAGAAAATAAAGCGTACATGGCGTATAGTTGCTGCACCACCAGGGGGAGTTTTGGAAATGGCGAAAATACGCCAAGCTTTTGCTAGTTAGATGTTTATCTTTTCAAATTGCACCGTGATTGCCGCGTGCAAACAACTCCGCAACCAAACGCTTCTCCGCCATGTTGGGACGCGGGTGCTTTGCGTGAGGCATAAGTAATTCAACAAATAGTTTGCCACGGAATGAGTGTAATTGAAACCTATCGAATCGTAAACATTGGTAAGAATTGGCAGCGTGAGTTTAGAACTGTTGGCAAACATGTACACAGCACGCTTTGAAGATTTTTAACATATTTTAATAAACTGTAACGTTGGGTTAGGTGATCTATGCTCGATATTTTCGATATTTTTATCATTATAATTACATTCATCGGTGATCCATAACAGAGTTCTACATCTGAGAGCGTACAATCTGAGAGCTTGGGTAAGATCTAGGTTATTTTTCTGCAATAAAACATCTTCATTCTGAGGAAATGTCTTGACACTGGGAACTGTTACACAAATGTGTCGGGTATTGCTAGTTATTTCTTCTGAAATGGCTCCTTAATCCAAATCGATAAAGCTTCAGCTTCTCATCATGACTCAAATATTTTCTTCCCGACAGACGAAACAAATATCACTCGCGTATCAGACAAGCTAAAATGGGGGCTAAATCGTAATGGTCGTCTTTGTCGAAAATATCGTTCATTCATACAAAATAGTGCGTATCATCTTACGTTGTGATGGTTGCTCTAATATGAATTATTAGGCGTTTTCACGTTATTAAATTACAAACATAATACCCATTAGCGTTCAACTTGCGCGAAGTTAAGAATATGATGGATGATAGTTCGAATACTGAGTCTAGGGAAACTGATTCTACCGTAATTCTATTAAAATGGACTCGACTGACCGTTCTAAAGATAGTCTTATATGTGAAAAGCTATATTTTTTGTGTATTAGATATATTGGTGACAAAAAAACAACTTGTCCTAAACGCTGAGAACAGATTGTATGTATCTGACTCTCCTGAATAAATATTCTCCTTCGTTATTGATAGAAGTAAATTGCACAAACAATGATCGTTGGCAATCCTAAAGTGCACAACTAAATCCTGATCATGATGATCTGTTGTGACTCAACTACACTCTAATAAATGCAACATTTAGTATGCAAGATTAAGTGGTATATTGTACTTTGTTCAGTTGACATGAAATGAAATAATACAAAGCAGACAAATAAATTAAGGATACGAAGAGTGGCTTTTTTGGCACTGGAATGATATATTGGCTTTTACAATATTGGAACTGGATTGGTTCTCACCTATATATAAATGGAACAAAATGTCTGATAAGTCTGCATAAGGGAAAGTGATTTAAAAATTGAGAAATACTTACAAAATACAACGAAATTACTCGAAATGGCAATTTATCAAGATGATTCATGTATGCAACATGCATTGCTTCTCAAACTCAAAGTTATTGCTGCATTCTGACGTAATTCTGAGTTAGACAAAGAGCAGTTGTGTAGTCTAACCTGTCTGGTCTCATAATTTGCAAACCCATGACTCACCGCAACCGTTTCACTTGGCATGCTTTTGCTAATTTAAAGCACAGTCGTATGAGTCATGCTAACGCGAGAACGGGCATTCTGAGGCATCGACACACAATCTGATGACGATGATGATTAACCATCGCTCGCAGCTGCTGGTTGATGTCATTTCCATAACTGGCTGCCTAGCTGGCATACGATAAAGTTTCGCCGAGTGAACTGGACGATGTTCGAGTAGGAATAGGAGAAGAATAAGTAAGATTAGGTGGTATTTAATTTAAAAAAGGCAGGTATTTCAACGAAACGATTTTTAGAAGATTTCAAAGCTGCTCAATCTGAAATTTCAAATAAAATACTGGATATTCCGTAGTGAATGTTTTCTTCTAGATCGATCCCTTTGTGATCCGATCTGATGGACGATCTTCCACCGAAAACCTTCTGTCCACACGTCGAAGTGTATCTCCAGTACAACACAATACGCCCTACGATACCCACTGTCAATCGTTCCCCCATCACAGTGAGTGAGATAACACTTGGCACCACAAATCTTAATATTTACGACTCGCCCGCCCGAGCATAAACTCGGGTTTTGGGGTGAAATCCTTCCAACTCTCACACCGCCGGAGGAGCAATCCCGTTCGACAATCAGCAATTCGACTGTCAGCCTAACGCAAATTATGGCCCCCATAAATCAGAGGGAGGAACCTTGGTGCGGTAACAGTAAAAGATTAATATCACAAACACACACACAGACTGTGGCCACCTTTCGGATGGGCATCGATCCGTCGGTTGATGGCTTTCGTTCAAATGAGGCCTGTTTTGCAGGGCGCCGAATGGAACGGACGATCCTGTTTTATGTTGCTCCGAGTGCGTTTTTTTTTGCTTCCTGTTGTTATGCTGCCACTCTCTAGGCCGTTCGAAGAAAATCGAATCGAAATTTGCAACCAAAGTGAGCTAATAAAATTTAGCCAAATAGCCCACGATCAGTCACGATTCGTTCCGGGAATCGATTGGCGAATGCACAGGGCTCCAAGGGGGAGAGAGAGTGAGCTTATTTACCGTACCTTCTTTATGCAAACAGATGGATACCAGGGCTAGCCCGTGTGTGAGAGCGTTTGTGGTGAATAACAAGAACGGATGCAGTCATTTTTTCGCAAGACATAAATTAAAAAGCCACCCGGGTCTGGTCCTCCTAACTCGATGAAGGAAACCAGCACACAAAAGCTTATTTTATTCCGTTCCGTCGAATGAATGGCACACCAACATAAAACGCACCAACGCTGTACAGGCCGCTGAGAGCATATAATGGCACCAATAATCATAATCCTTTACCCCATCGTACTGTCCCCTGGATCCCAAGCCCAAGCCCAAGCCCCAACTCCAGATCCTGTTGATCGTTTTTCTGGCAGACGACCGTGGCGGCAGTTGGCTGGAAAGAATCCTCTTCAATGCCTCGATCGCATGATTTAATTTATCTGTTATTTATTACCTTCATTTCCAACACCCGACCCGAACGCCGGCATTTCTCGGGGCTCTTCCAGACGCGTTTTGTGATATTATAGCCTAGTGTATGTGTGTGTGTGTTTAAAGGCTTTTTGAAATCATAAATAATGCTCCCACGGTCTCCACAGGCTTCCGGGTTTTCGTTGCCCGCCTGAGCGCGGGTTAGAATTGGGAAGTGATTTTAAATTCCCCCAAAAACTTCAACTCCAGGGGATCTCAGTTGGTACAGGATACTCCGCTAGATGTGAAGGGCTCTCACTACACGCCGGCCTGGCACTCACCACTCACCGCGGTAGCATGAAAGCAGCGGTGAGATCCTATGCTCGCTGCGTGTTTATGTGCTTCCACTCTATTTCTTTTATGTTCTTTCATTCTCCCGTCGTTTTCCTTTTCCACTCCTTCCGTTTTCCACCCTCTTTTCCCATTCCATTATTGCAACCCGCTCTCTCACTCTCTCTCTCTGCTTCTCCATTGACCACGTTGTCGCGACCGTTTCGCCTCACTCTACGCAAAACGCAGACGCGCAACAGCTTTTTTCCGCAACACATACACACACGAACCCAGTAAAACTCGTTTGTTGGACAGTTTTTGGCGCGCCTTTTTAGTGCCTCTATTAGTATAGTTCTATAGAAGGTACAGTATAAACTACATATATTTAAAAACACATCTAATTTATTTTTCCGTTTTATATCAAAACACTTATTTTAACTAACTTCCTTAACTCAACCCCTCGGGGCAAAGCAACACTACTTGCACGAAGCCCATTTCTTTGATTATGTATTTTTCCTCAGCAGTTGTGAGGTTTCCAATTCCTCGCCCTCCCTTTGCTTCCTCATTATCTTAATGCCTCTTTTCCCCCTAGCCAAACCGTGAGCAATTTGCTTTCCAAACACGCTTCGTGAGTGCGAGCGTTTGGAAGCAAGCCGCTGCGCCTGCCAGCGAGTCATTTGCCGGCTGGGACGAATCCTTTCAACCCCTCGCTCAGCCTCGCGAACAATGTTGTACACATTCTCCTGTGACACACCCGCAATACCCTTGCCCGGTTCCCGGCGAACGAAAACAACTGGCACAGTCGCCCTCGCTATTTGCGGTGAAATAGGAAGCCAAGGGGGAACCCCACTAGCGAACTGGAGAAGAAAATGTGCATTATTATGTTCTGCTGCGTTTGGTTGCGTGCGTTTCCCCTTCCTCCCATTCCCCGCCCAGTAGGTCCAGTGGCCAAAGCCGGCCAGAAAAGCCGGTCCCATATGTGCGCGTCCGAAGCCCGTAGCGATTAATATCGGGTGCCTTCGCTTATGTACTCCTCCTTCCTTTTTGAGGCACTACCTCACGCCAGAAGGACGGGACGTGGAATGGGGAACGCATATTCCGAAGCAAAATATAATTGGTATTTACGCCACCGTGTGCCACCGTGTGCGCTCTCCGCAGTGCCAGGGAACGCGGTGATGTGCTGGGATACATAAGCGGCACACATTTACGGCTCTCCGTGTACGGCGGGATGATGCTACGTTTGCATAGTAGCATCGAACCAGATGATGACGATGATGCCACTGACGATACCCATGACGTAGTCTTGCTGCTGCTGCTGCTGCTGCTGCT